>PVLC010000596.1:0-127158 GCA_004027655.1 Graphiurus murinus
TCTGGTAAGCTTGAGTTTGAAGTCTAGTTTATCTGATATCATAGTTGCTACTCCTGCTTGTCTCCGAGTTCCATTGGCATGGATTATCTTACTCCAGCCCTTCACCTTTAGTTTGTGGGAATCTTTGCTTGTAAGGTGTGTTTCTTGCAGGCAGCATATAGATGGATTCTGGGTTTTGATCCATTTTTCCACCCTGCGCATTTTAATTGTAATAATTCGTGCTTTGTATATATACATTTTTGTTAGGAACAAATTGATAAAGACATATGTGCACACATTTCTCATCTGACCCTTTCCCCAATTCCCACCCCGCTCCCTCGCCCTCCCTCCCTCTCAAGTTCAGTTCAGTGAGTGATCTTGATATAATTGTGTAAGTACATCATGTGCCTTAGGATGCTCTCCCCCCCCACCCCCCGTCCATTCCCTTTGATTAAATCAACTTCTTTGTTTATCGAGGGTCTCTACTTTTTCATCTGGGGACCCTCTTATGTCCCATCTTCTCCCTAATATCCGCATATTAGGGAGAACATATGTTTCTTTACTCTTTGTGACTGGCTAATCTCACTTAACATAATGTTTTCCATTGCATCCATTTCCCTGCAAAGAACATGATTTTGTTCTTCTTTATGGCTGAGTAAAATTCCATTGTGTATATCCCATAGTTTTGTAATCCATTCAAATGTGGATGGACATCTTGGCTGCTTCCATAGTTTGGCTATTGTGAATTGAGCCGCTATAAACATAGATACACATGCATCGGTCTGATAGTTTGTTTTCCATTCTTTTGTCTGGCCACTATTTATAAATGTAACCCAAATAAAAATTTGGTATTACTATTACTCTGGAAACCTGAGAGAATGAAGTGATTGCTGCTCTAGGTTTTCTAGATAAGGGCTTTCCTGGGAGATTTATACAGTGAATCTGAAACCCTTTCTGGAATCCTGAAAATTTCTAAAAGTTGCTAAAATTCTCCTGTTTTTTCTCATTGTCAGACTTTACTTATATTCTTTGTTTCTTTCTTAGTCCCATGCATTATGATACTAACATGACCATTCACATCCATATTTCTGAACGTCTTTTCATATGATGAACAAACTCCTGAGAAGTGCAATTTTTTTTGCCATGATGGTGGATCCAATCCAAGACCTTGTGCATGTTAAGCATGCAATTCTTTCTAAAAATTATTTAATCTATATTATCAATATAGGCTATATGACACGAAATGATGACACTATAGATCTGAAGGGTAGCAGCAGATCAAATTCTTTGCAGATTGTGAATTACCCAACTCTACTGGCATTGCAAAAAATACCATCTCATCCAGAAAATAAAGAATGAGTGGTTTTTGAGTAAAATCTTACCCCAAATACTCCACTTTGTGACTTACAGTGTGGTTTGTAGAGTGGCAGATTTGGTGCCACCTGGGACTTCATTAGGACTGTAGAGTCTTGAGGTCCCCTCAGACCTACTTAGTCTGAATGCATATTAAAAGGGTCCCTAGGTGGTTCGTGTACACTCTCAGCTCTGAAAGCATTGTTTAACATACAATCCATTTTGAAATTCTGAGAAGCCTCCTTACTGCACAGCAGCATGCTTGTTTCTAGAGAAAAGGAACAATCTTTAGACTTGTGGGGGTTAACTGCAGCTATTTGAAATGTCAGAGCTGGAAAGGACAATAAAATCTCAAACTTGCAAACTAGTGGCCTTGAGTCTTTTGCAAGCTCTGGGTCAACACTGAATGATCAATTTGTCAAATCACCAATTCTCCGGATTCACTGCAAATTATCTACACAGTTCAGAGAAATTCCCACTGGCAGATCAGCAGGGAGTCCAACTTCCCCAGATCTGAGGTTCTCAGATTCTCTCTCCAGTCTTTAGGTTTTTCCCTTGTTTTCCTTCTCTTTGTCTCTCTGACTCTATTCTCCTGATCTCTCCCCACACTCCCTGTTCTCTACAATGGTAGGAATTTGGAAAGAAGCAATTCAAAAATTCTTTCAAATGCTATTACTAATACAAAATGGAAATTGGTCAACTAAAACTTTGCAGAAGTCTTCAACAGTTGTTAAAAACACGAGAAGTGTAATTCTTTCCCCACCATGACTGCTTTTTTCCAAAGCAGCAGTCCTCTGGAATTCCAGTGAATACCTTGCTGTAGGAATATGCTCTGCTGTAGGAATATGCCCTGGATGTGCAAACTATATGCAGACCCTCCTGAGCCTTGCAGGAAATGGCACACATCCATACACTGGTAATTTTCACAAATTCAGCTTGCATATACCCTGCCTACACAGTTATTTATTCAATGGGTGGACGATGTAGCAGGAAAGCCCTTGGAACATTAGTAAGAAATGGTTTTAGGCATCTAAATGGGAGCTCCAAATGACCTGGCTTTGAAAAGAAGCTTTTTATTTCCCCCAAACCATTTAAGGCAGTTGTGCTGGAATTTCAGAGTGACATGGTTGGAGGCTTGTTAAGTCTCAGTGTTTCTTTCATCTGGTAGGACTTCACCTGGGACAAGCACACTGTCCTTGCCATTATGAAGTCTCACACTGTTAGTCACAAGAATCTACTGAAATCCTGGTGTTCTTGGCTAATAATCTACCTTTCGTGCTTATTGCAGTTGAACTGTAACTTCTATAAGTTTCATAGGCATTTTGCCAAGCCTAAGATGCAGTCTTCCATGGGGTGATTTCAACCATATAAATATCTTTAGAGAATGCCAAGTAAAGAAAGACTTTTGTTTATTCTCTCAAGATGGTAAAGAACAAAGAACACACACACACACACACACACACACACACACACACACACACACCCCTAAAGAAAAGACCAATAACAGATGATTTTAGGACTCAAGTTTAAGAAATTTGAACATTTGTGTAATAAGAGTGATTACTCCAAAAGTTGCCTGTTATATAGTTAGTGAATTGACATATTTATTAAAACAAGTATTTACTGAATACCTCAATCAAGTGCTCTGTTAAGAGATGGGATTCAAAGGAAATTGGACTCAATTTATGACTTCAAGACTTTTAAGAGAAACATGGAAGCAATTACAAGTGATATAACTGTTAAAATAATACTAGTATTAATTTTAAAATGTTAATTAAGGAGTGGTGCTAACAGCTTTAACTAAACAATATAACAGTTCGTTTCTACTATAATTCTACTTTAGGCAGGTAGTAATGCCCGTCTTTCTCTTTAGCATTTAAAATAAATTAAAGAAAACCATATATCCATCATTTTTCAGGTTGCTTATTGTAGACAACTTAGAGGTTGGATAAGAGGCATTTAAAAGCTATTATTTATATGATTCTACATTGGAATTACTGTTTTTTCAAAATGAAACCTGTATGTCTATATTTTTAAAAGTCCTCAGGGAATTCAGGGAAATGACATCTGGTGGTTTTAATCCTTTAATGTAGTAATACTTTTCATAACATTAATTAATCATTTACTTAATATTATTCTTCTGTGGTATTCTACCCAAAGTGTACTTTTTTCATTGAATCTGTCCTCCCTTTACAAAGGAATAGATGGCTTTTAGGGACTTTTGCCTTATAACTGTTGACCAAAATTGTTTTCAAACAAGTAAATAAGCAATAAAAGACCAGTTTCAAGATGATAGACTAAAAAATGTAAGTCAGGAATTATGGCACATAACTGTAATCTCATTACTTGGGATTCTGGGACAGGAGGGTTGCAGGCTTGAGGCCAGCTTCAGCATTTTGGTGAGACTTTCAACAATTTAGAGAGACCATTTCAAAATAAAGAGTAAATAGGGCTAGAAGTGTAGCTTGGAGGTAGAATGCCCCTGGGTTCAATCCCCAGTACCAAAAAACAAACAAATAAACAAAAACAGTAATAGATAACACCATAAAAAGGTATATCCATTGGAAAGCGGAAAGCTATTTCCTTTTATTTTTTCTAATATATAATGTTTCTTTTTTTTTTTAAATTTTTTATTGTAGTTATTTGTGCAATATAGCATACATCTTTGTTAAGTACGAGTTGTTAACAACATATTTGCACACAATTCTCATTTGACTCCTTCCCAAATCCTCCCCCCAATCCCCTTCCCCTCCCTCCCCCTCAGGATCAGAGTGCCCAAATGTAGCTTCAATTTCCTGAAACTATTCAAAGCTAGATAAGTAGTGAAGTGGCTGTGTGTGTGTGTGGGGGGGGGGTCAAATAATACCACCAGTATCAAGACCATAAGCTTTGATTTAACAAATTTGAAATTTCATAGAGTCCAAGGGATTGCATACTCATATATGTTACTGAAGACACACAGGTAATAAATTCTACTCAACTTAGACCTGGTGATCATGTTGAAATGAAAACTCAATGATGACAGAAGTAATTTTTTCAAGAACAGCCAGAGATCCATGATTTCTTGTAAACTTTCATGATTATTAAAATTTCATGCAAACTCAAAGCATTTCTGTGGATTTTCAACCTCTAAGGCCACTGTCCTCTATCAAAGCAGAAATCTGGGGAAAATCCATCCATGTTCTTTCACTGAAAACCAATCCTACAACTCAAAATTTAGAAAATTACTGGTTGCTTTTCTCTTAGTTTTCATAATTTGTTTCTTAAACTTGCATGGTAAAACATCCTATCAGAGGGTGGTACTGTGCTGAGTAGAAAATAACATTCCTTACTCCTCTTCCACTTTATACTATGACAGAAATGGATAGACTAAGTCAGTTTCAAGAGAATGACAATCTCATCATTATATACAAAGTGAAATTATAATTAGAATATAAGATCTCAGTAATAGTAATCACAAAGGTGATATACTGCAAGTCAAGATGATATTTTTAGCCTGGCTTGGTGTCGCACACCTGTAATCCCAGTACTTGGGAGGTGAAACAGGAGGATCATAGGTTTAAGGACAGCCTCAGCAACTTAATGAGACACTGTTTCAAAATAAAATAAAAAAGGGCTGGGGCACAGATCAGAAGTAAAATGCCTCTGGGTTCAATCCCCAATGTTCCCTCAAAAAGATGATATTCTTGTAAGTTTAAGTGGGTATACTTCTTAATTATATAAATTGTACCTCGTTCTACAAAAATCCCATTTCCCACCCCACTTTTAGTTTTTTATGAATATTAAGTAGCCTCTGTTAAAAAAATAACCATACATTTATATAAATATATATGGCATCTCTATAGACAGAAATAAAAATATCCTGAATCCAAATTAGACCTTTCTCAATCTTTGTCACCTGGAAAAGATTGAGCCACACATTCTTATGCTGTGAAATATGTGTGCATAACCTGTACATCAGGACCTCTGAAATTCCTCTGGAAGCTGCAAGCACTGAAAAGGGTGCTCTTCCTCCTATTTGCTACTGTCTATAATCTAAAACAGCAATAATACTAAATTGTTAAATACAGAGTAAGGAAATATAATAGAACTCTGTCTTTGACTCATGATGATTACGTTCATGCTTTTTGTTGTTGTTTTTGAGAAACACTAATTACCACATCCCTTCACAGTGCATACTGCCATTGTTTACCTGCCTTGTTCTGCAATAAGCAGGTGCTCAGTCCATTTGTTATTCCGAATGTACTTTACTTTATACCACATGTGTCCCTTAAAATGTGACTAGACTGAAATATGAATGCTGTAGGATATTATAACATCATGGCAAAGTATTTTATCGAAAATAAATTTTTTGTGGTGCTTGGTATTGAACCCAGAAGCATTCTATCTCTGAGCTACATCTCAGCCCTATTTTAGTTTTTATTTTGAAACAGGATCTTACTAAGTTGTGGAGGGCCTCACTAAGTTGCTGAGGCTGGCCTCAAGCCTGAGATACTCTTGTCTCAGCCTCCCCAAAACTGGGATTACAACTTTGTACCACCATGCCTGGCATCAGTGATAATTTTTTTTGTTTTTTGATACTAGGGATGAAACCCAGGGACATTCTACCTCTGAGCTACACCCCCATTCCTTTATGCTTTGAAACAGGGTCTCACTAGGTTGTTGAGATTTTCATTACATTGTTGAGGCTGGCTTTGAACCTGCAATCCTGGGATTATAGTCATGTGCTACCACACCTGGCTATTTTATAAAAAATAATTTTCTAACACTGTATCTCTCAATTTTTGTTTTTTAAAAAGTTTAGATTTCAGGTTTTCTCTCTTACATTTTACTTTGAGATTGACAGAATCAACCCATCAAAGGATAGATATAGTCATGGACTGGTACTATGATAGAAGCTAGGAAATTTTTTTAAAAAAAGTAGAAGACACAGCCTTTTTCAATCAATTGATGAGAAATGCAAGTGTTCACATACACCACTAATAACAGAAAGCCACACACTGTCAGTGACAAATGATTGATAGTAAATTCTTATACCAATTTAGAAAAGAGAGTGACCACTCAATGGAGAGGAGTTAGATGGAAGTGTAAAAACAATTTAAACATAGATCAAGAAGGCAATTGGCACCAAGATATTTATAGAGAATTGACTAGGGACATAGAAGAGATAGTAGTACTTTCATTAATCCATTTCTTGATGAATTATTCGATGTTTACTTTTTATCATGTACTGTATTTGATCTTAGGGACATAGTGAAATATGATATGGTCCTTCTGAGGACATATCAGAATGTAAGAGGTAGTTGAAGCCATGGGTTTTGGTAGATCATAGAACAATAGAAATTTTAGATTTATTTAATTCAATCTCTCATCCAATGCAAAAATCCTCTATGGAAGATTCTTTAAAAGTACCAGTCAACATCTGTTTGAATACTTCTATTGACATACATTCATTCAGTAAGCATTTAAAGATTACCTCACACCTTCCAGCACTGCAGAAGATACTAGAAATATAGAGTAAACAAGAGTAAATGTCCACCTCCAGGTGTTCACAGTTTTCAGGAACTCACTGACTTTGTAAGATATTTTCCCACTTTTAGAAGATTTTAACTGTTAGAAATTTTACTTTATCTACATAAGACCTTAGCAATGTAAATGCCAAATACAGATTTAGCAAAAATATGTAATATATTAGCAGGTAGAGCAAAGGAGATCCTCATCTTCCATAGTAAGAAATGCATAGATGCTATTTAAAATGGAACAATCAAGAAATAGCAGTATAAGCATGTTACTTTCAAACATGAAGAGAAGAAATGCTACAAGAATTGAAAGTTGTTGCTCCTGGAAAATGAAAATTAGAGAGTTTAAGTTTTGATTAAAATTCAGCAAAAAACTAAGTAAAATAAATTGGGTGTTGGATTATTCAGGTTTTTAAATACTATAATGAAATACCAGAGGCAGGCTATTTTACAAAGAAAACATACTTACTTTGGCTCGTAGTTCTCGAGATTCAAAGTCCAAACAGCATGCCACAGGCTCTTGCAGGGGCTGCCTCTTTGGTGGCATCACATCAAGGCAGGAGCATGTGTATATCTGTTTCTATCCCTCTCCTTATAAAGCCATTGAAATTCAATCATGGACTCTAATGATCTTGTCTAATTTAATCACTTCCCAAAGGCCCCTAAATACCATGGTGGAATTAAGTTTCCACCTTCTTAATACCATTAACACAAGATTTGGGGGATTAAACTCCTGCATGAGTTCCCTGGGGAGCAACCATATTCAAACCATAGCAGATGCACAGAGAAAAGCAGATAGGAAATGGAGATCAAAGAACTCTAGGTTGCTTACAATGCTTAGTCCTTGCTTGTGGTGTCTTTCTGAAGCCCAGCTATACCTTCTCCTTTAGATTCTCAGAGATACCAACTATCCTTTCAGTATCCTCTTGCTATGTAACCAACTGAGTTTCTTTTATTCAGAAGCACAAGTATTCTAATACATACATCTCTAATAATGATACAGGATTCAAGGGCAAACAAATAGCATAATAATTGGAAAATTATTTTTTTCAAAATATGCTTTTTTCCTAGATATATACATTTTAAAATATTTATTTATTTATTGTAATCATACATCTTAATGAGGTACAAGCTGGTAGAGGCATACATGCACACAGCTCTCATTTAACTCTTTCTCAATTCCCACCCCATTCCCTCCCTACTCCCTCCTTCTCATGTTCAATTTAGTGATTAACTTTGATATGTTTGTGAATGTACATCATGTGCATTAGGGTGCTTCCCTCTGTCCCTCCCCCATCACCTTCAGTTAGGTCGCCTTCTTTGCTCTTCTAAGATTTCTTTCTTTGTTTAGAGTCCCTCCTATGACCCACTTTCTCCTTAGCTTCTGCGTATTAGGGAGAGCATATGATTTTTTACTTTTTGTGACTGACTAATTTCACTTAACATAATGTTTTCCATTTCCATCCATTTCCCTGCAAATAACATGATTTTGTTCTTCTTTATGGTTGAGTAAAATTCCATTGTGTACATATCCCATAGTTTTGTAATCCATTCATCTGTTGATGGACGTCTTGGCTGGTTCCATAGTTTGGCAACTGTGAATTCTTCAGCTATAAACATAGATATGCATACATTAGTCTGGTAGTCAAAATTCGCTTTTTAAAAATGAGTACTCATTTTTTTTCCGGTGCTGGGGATTGAACCTGGGAGCATTCTACCTTTACTTCCAGCCCTATTTTATTTTGAAATAAGGTCTTGGTAAGTTGCTGAGTGTCTCGCTAAGTTGCTGAGGCTGTTTTCCAACCTGTAATAATCCTGTCTCAGCCTCCCAAGAACTGAAATTATAGGCATGCATCATCACACCCAGCTGAGTACTCACCCTCTTAAATCCCTAATACCACTATAAATCCTAGTATTTTATAATAGAGCATGAAAACCATTATAGAGCAAGAATTGGCAGAAGTTTCCCTTCCTCTAACCTCCCCAAAGGGCCAGACAGTAAATATTTTAGCTTGTAGACCATACAGCCTCTGTCCCCACTACTCAGGTTTGCTTCTGTAGCAGGAAAACAGACTAAACTATATGAGTGGATATTTTATTTACAAAAGCAGGCAGTGGGCTGAATTTGGTGTATGGTGATAGTTTATTGACCTTACTTTGCAGCTAGGGTCACTGGGTGCAACTGAACAAATCCAGGGGCTGAGCAAGGTCTAAAGTACAGCTTCCTTCCCCTTGTCATGCTCTGCTTTAAAGTGTGATGCTCTGTTACCCCCAAAGGGGAAGGGAGCTTTCTCTTAATTCACCTGCCTATGTGGTGTGTGTCTTTTTCTAATTACAAAGTGGCCATGGCTCATTGCTATTTTCCTTTAGAAGCCCAGAAAACATGCAAAGATTAAAGTAGCATCCTACCTGAGCTTCTTTCCTCCAGACAAAATATCTTAAGCCACCTATCCATTCTTTCCAGGACCCAGCGTTAGGTCACTTCACCTTCCTAGTTATTCTCCTAAAGATAGGCTCAAGTGTCCAAGACTCCCAGAACTATCCACAATATTCAGGAGCAGTCTAAGGAGTGCAGAGCAGAACAATTATTAATACAACTGTGAGATCACATTCATTTTGGGGGGCAGCAGATGCCTGCTCTGGACTCATATTAAGTTTGCTGTTAACTGAGACCCCTGGTTCTTTAGATATCTGCTGCTATTAAGATATGTTTCTTTCATGTTATACTTCTTTTTAAATTTATTTTACTAGTGCATTATAATTATACACAATAGTGATATTTTTTGTTATGTATTTGAACATGGACATACATAATTTGGTTGATTTCATTCCCCAATTCCCCTCCCCCTTCTCTTCCTTCTTCCCTGTTCCTGGTCCCCTTCCTCTAATTCTACTGTTATTTTTCCTGTTTTCATGAGATTCCTCCCCCCACATTTTTTTCCTTGTTTATTTCTTGCATTTACATTTGAGAGAAAACTTATAACCCTCAACCTTCTGAATTTGGTTTATTTTGTTTAACATATGTTCTCCAGTCCATTTATTTTCCTGCAAGTGACATAACTTTGTTCTTCTTCATGGATGAGTAAAAAATCCATTGTGTGTGAAATACCACATTTTCTTTTTCCATTCACCCACTGATGGACACCAAGGTTGGTTTCATAACTTGACTATTGTGAGTTGTTCTGCTGTGAAAATGGACATGCATGTATTGCTATAGTATGCTGTTTTTGATTCTTTTGGAAAGATACCAAGGAGTGGCATAGCTGGGTCATATGGTGATTTCATTCTTAATCTTCTGAGGAATGTCCAAACTGAGCTCCTTAATGGTTGTTCTAACATACAATTCCACCAACAATGTGCAAGCATTTCTTTTTCCCCTATCCTCATCAGTATTTATTTTTATCTGTATTCTAATTTTTGATTGCCATTATAAGCGGAATGAGATAAAATATCAGTGTAATTTTGATTTGCACTTCCTTGATTGCTAAGGAAGTTGGACATTTTTTATATAATTGTTGTCTATTTGTATTCATTCTTTTAAGAAATGACTGTTTAGTTCATTGGCTGTTTTATTGATTGAGCCATTTGTTTTATTTTTGTTAAGATTTTTGAGTTTTTATACATGCTAGATATTAATATTATTGATTTTCTTCCATTATGTAGGCTCTCTACAAACATATTTAATTGATTCCTTTGCTGTGAAGAAGCTTTTTAACTTGATGTTATCCCATTAATTAATTCTTGGTCTTATTCCCAGAGCTTTAGGAGTCTTTTTGAAGAAGTCATTGCCTGCTCCTATATGTTGGAGAGCTGATTGTATGTTTTCTTCTAGTAGTTGCAATACTTCTGGTTTAATTTTTAGGTCTTTGATTCATTTTGAGTTGACTTTTGTGCAGAGCGAGAGAGGGGAGTCTAGTTTTATTCTTCTACATATGAATATCTAGTTTTCCAAGCATCATTTGTTGAAAATGCTATCTTTTCTCCAATGTACATTTTTGGCACATTTGTCAAGGATCAGCTGGCTTTAACTGTTGGATTTGTCTCTGTATCTTCTATTGTATTTCATTGATCCATTAATCTGTTTTTATGCCAATACCGTACTGTATTTGTTATTGTAGTTTTGTAGTATAACTTGAAATCAGGTATTATGATGCCTCCAGCATTGTTTTTATTGCTTAGAATTGCTTTGACTATTCTGCATATATTCTTCTATATGAATTTTAGGACTATTTTTTATAGTTGTGTGAAAATATCATTGGTATTTTTATAGAGATTGCATTTTAATCTGTAGATTCCTTTTGGAAATATATATATATATATATATATATATATTCTGCCTATCCAAAAACATGGTAGTTCTTTCCATCTTCTAGTGCCTTCTTCAGTTACTTTCTTCATTGTTCTATAACTTTTATTATGAAGGTCTTTTATCTCACTGGTTGGATTTATTCCTAATTACTTTATTTTATTGAGTCTATTTTGAATGGAATTGTTTTCCTGATTTCTTTTTCAGCAGATTCATTTTTGGTGTACAGAAAAGCTGTTAATTTTTGCATTTTTTTAATATTTTGCCACTTTGCTGAATTTATTAGCCCCAGAAGTCTTCTGGTGGAATTTTTTCTTCCAAGTTTAGGATCATGTCATCTACAAACAAAGATAATTCATTCTACCTATATATATATCCCTTTAATTTCCTTCTCTTGCCTAATTATTGTTGCTAATGTTTCAAGCACTACATTGAATAGGAGTCATAAGAGTGAACATCTTTGTCATGTTCCTGATTTGAGAAGAAATGATTTTGTTTTTTTCCCATTAAATTTAATATTGACTTGGGGTTTGTAATAATATAGCCTTTATTATGTTGTAAGTAAGTTCTTTCTATCCCTAGTTTCTTTAGTGTTTTTATTATGAATGTATGTTGAATTTTTTTGGAGATTATTTCTGTATCTATTGAGATGATTATGATTTTCATTTTTAATTCTATTTATGTGATAAATTGCATTTATTGGTTTGTGTATATTGAATCATCCTTGCATCCCTAGAATGAAGCCAACATGATCATGATGTAAAATATTCTTAATGTGTTGTTGAATACCATTTGCTAATATTTTACTAAGGATTTTCACATGCATGTTATATTAGTCTGTAGTTTTCTTTCCTTGATGTGACCTTATCTGGTTTTAGTATCAGAGTGATATTGGCTTCATACAATGAATTTGAGAATTTGTTGCCTCCTGCTCCCCTTTCTATTTCTTGGGATAATTTGAGTAGCATTGGCATTAGTTCTTTAAAGTTCTTATTGTATTCAGCTGAGAATCCATCTACTGCTGGGGTTTTCTTTCTAGGAAGGCTTTTATTACTGCTTCAGTCTCTTCACTTGCTATTGATATATCTAGGTTTTATATATCCTGGTTCAATTTTGGTAGGTGGTATGTGTGATCCTCCTGTCTCAGCCTCCCACTCACTGGGTACAGGCATGAACCACTATGCCTGGTTCTTTCTTTATTTTGGTTAGATTGGTTAAGAGTTTATTAATCTTGTTTATCTTTTCAAAGAGCCAACTCTTCATTACATTGATCCTTTGTATTTTTTATTCTTTATTTTATTAATTTGGGCTTTGATCTTAATTATTTCCTTCTTTCTACTGGTTTTCTAATTGTTTTGTTCTTGCTTTTCTAGGGCCTTGAGAAGCATCATTAGATTGCTTTGATCATTTATTTGAGATCATTCTGATTTTTTAATGTAATCACTCAGAGCTATAAAATTTTCTTTTATAAGAAGGTTTCTCAGAGATTCTTATATGTTGTGTATCTATTCTCATTTGGTTATAAGAATTTTAAAATTTATCTCCTGATTTCTTCTATCATCCTTTCATTGTTCAAAAGTGTATTGTTCAGTCTCCATGTGCTTATTTAGTTTCTGTAATTTTTCTTTCTGTTGATTTTTTATTTCATTCCATTATGATCTGATAAGATATAAGGAATTATATTTATTGATTTTTTGTATTTGTAAGACTTTCTTTTTGTCCTAAAATATGGTCTACTTTGGAGAAGGTTCCATGAGCACTTGAGAAGAAAGGGAATTCAGTTGTCATTAGATGGAATATTCCATAAATGTCTGTTAGGCTCACTTTATTTTAATAATATTTTTATATCTGAAGACTCCTTTTTGAGTTTGGTCTCAATGACCTACTTATTGGTGACAGAGGTATATTGAAACTATCCAGTATTTTTGTACAGGATGTCAAGTGTTTAATTTAAGTAGTATGTGTTCTATATAGTTAGGTGAACCAAAGTTTAGCATAAATATTTACTGTCTTTATATCTTTTTGTTGGGTTTTCCCCTTGCCAGTATGAAGTGACCTTCTTTGTCTCTTCTGATTAATTTTCATTTAATCTCTGCTTTGTAAGATATAAGAATAGTTATTCCTGCTTATTTCGGGGCTTCATTTGCATGGAATACAATTTTCAACTCTTTCATTTTCAGCATGTGGCTATCTTTGCCTGTAAGGCAAGTCTCTTGCAAACAACATATATTTAGGTTTTGCTTTTTAATCCAGTATACCAGTTTATGTCTTCTAATTGGAAAGTTGAGGCCATTTACATTCAGTGTTATTATAGAGAAAGCTTTTTAAATTTCTGCCATTTTTATTTATTTCTAATGTTTAATTCAGTCTTGTTTTTCATTTGTTTAGCTAATCTTCTGAGGTTTGTCCATTAGCAGCTCTGGAGTTTTTTAAAAATTTCTTCTGTGTGTATTATTTCTTTAAGTATTTTCTGTAGTGCCAGCTTAGTTGTCATGAATTCTTTTAATCTCTTATTGTCCTGAAGGCTTTTAGTCATCCTTAAATTCTGAAGGATAGCTTTGCTGGATATACCAATCTTGGTTGGAATTTATTTTCTTTCAGGTTTAAAACACATTCTTCCAAGTCCTTCTGGATCTTTAGAGTTCATACTTAGAAATCAGAAGCAATTCTGAAGCCAGGCATGATGGCCCATACCTGTAATCCAAGTACTTGGGAGGCTGAGACAGGAAGATTGTAGGTTTGGAGGACAGCCTCAGCAAGTAATGAGACCTTCATCAGATTAGTGAGATCCTGTTTCAAAATAAAAAAAAAAAATAAAATAGGGCTAGGGATATAGCTTGGAGATAGAATGCTCCTGGGTTCAATCCCCAGTAAAACACACACACACACACACACACACACACACACACACACACACACACAGAAATGATTCTGATTAGCCTATCTCTAGATATGACCTGACATTTTCCTGTGAGGCTTTTAAAAGTCTATCCTTGTTTTGTATGTTTAGGTCTTTTAATTATAATGTGTCATGGAGAGATTCTCTTTTGATCTTGTTTATTTGGGATTCTGAATACCTCCTATATTTATGCATAACATATAATTCCCATGGTTTGGACATTTTTCTGTTATTATATCCCTGAAAAGATTAAAATGCATTATATATATTGTATATTATATATTGTATATATTATACATATTATATATTATATATAGTGTGTATACATGTATATGTTATGTGTATGTATTATGTGTGTATGTCATATATATATATATATGACCACCAATAAATTTATATATATGTCATATATATGACATATATAATATATATATATTTATATATAATATATAAACTTATTGGTGGTACTAGGGATTGAACTCAGGGGCATTCTATCTCTGAGCCACACTCCCAGCCCAATTTCATTTTTTATTTTCAAACAGAATCTCACTACATTGCAGAGGGCCTTGCAAAGTTGCTGAGCTGGCCGTAAACCTGTGATCCTCTTGTCTCAGCTACCCAAGTACTGGGATTACAAGCATGCACCACCATCTCCAGATATATGAATGCCTTTAGCCTGTATCTCAAATCTATTTTCAATCCTAATGATTCTTAAATTTGGTCTCTTAATGTTGTCCCATGGTTTTTGTATATTTTGATCATAGTTACTTATTTTCTTTACCTTAATATTATTTGAATATTCAAGGCCAGCCACCATGTCTTCCAACTCTGAAATTCTGTCCTGAACATGGTCTACTTTATTGGAAACAATTCCAACTTGAAATTTTTATTTGATTTATTGTCCATTTCTTATTCTAAGATTTCTGGTTGGTTCATTTTCAATATCTCTATTTCTTTATTGAATTTCTCATCCATATCTTGTACTGACTTCTTTAACTCATTCCATTTTCTATGTTCCCTCAGAATTCATTGATTTTTTTGTGATCACAATTTTGAATTCTTCATCTAATGATTTTTCATATTTCTTACATTTCTGTTTTGTGGTTTGTGCATTTATTTGAATGGAATTTTCTTCTACTTTTATATGAGGGCTTTTTTTATTTTGGCACTGTCTTCTCTTATCAAAGTGTTCTGGGATATCAGGTTGTTGTTAATTGTTGAGTATATTTCCAAATGGGTTTTGTAGTATAGTTTCTCTGCTAGTTCTTTGGAGATGATTAGTGGAGCAAGGTGCACTGTTTCTTAGCTGGGTTGGAGTATAGCTTAAGACCAGAGAATCTAGTGTCACACTAGATTCCCAGCAACTCACAGAAAAAGGGGAAATAAACAAGAGCAGTGAACTATATATAGCAAATAAATATCATGTGACTACTATGACATCTACAACACTAATAACCCCATAAACAGGAATGGTTGGGTCAGCCTAAGAAAAACAACAACAAAGAGCTGTGAACTAGTTATACCAGTAAACACTAGTCTCCAACTCTGATATCTACAATACTTACAACCACAACAACATGAGGGGTGGTGGCAGAAATTGAATAAATTAAATAGTTGTAAAGGATGGTCAAAACACAACTCACTAACAGAAAAGAAAATAGGTTAGGAAGGCCAACAAAAGGTTAGAATTATTCAAAAGATGAAAAGAGAAAAAACAGAAGAGAGATAGCAAGTGGAGGGAATAAGTAATCAGGGAAAAATAGTTAAAAGAAATAAAATAAAGAGAGAGAGAGGGAGACAAGAGAATTTAGCTATTACAGAAGGAAAGAGTAACAAGAGAAATAGAAAAAACAAAAACAAAAATATTACCCCCCAACAAAGCAAAATAACAAAATAATAAAAAATGATAAGAAAAAAAGAAATAAATATGCATATATGTATAAACACAAATGATTCAGCAAATACAATAAGAACAACACAAAATTCTTAATGAAAAAATGGAATAATTGTCTCTGCTGAGGTGATTGAATCTGTAGACAAAGATGGATATTCACTACCACTGCCAGACTTCCCTTCTTTCTGTTTCTTCTTGGGCTATGTGCCCCTTAGAACAAGGGCTGAGGATTTCCTTCCTTCCTTCTTTCTTTTCTTCCTTCCTTTTTTGGTAGTACTGGGGTTTGAACCCAGAGGCATTCTATATCTAACTTACACCCCTCACCCTATTTTGAAACCAGGGTCTTACTAAGCTGCTTATCATCTCACTAAGTTGCTGAAACTGACCTCAAACTCACAATCCTTGGGAGCACTTAGCCTCCCAAGTGCTGGGATTACAGGTGTGTGCAACCGTGCCTGGCAAGGGCTGGGGATTATTAAACCCTTCCTCCTTTTGTGTTGCTCACCGTGGTGCTGGCTGGTGTGGGCTGGGAAGAAACTGGTCATTCCGGTCAGCATCTTACAGTCCTAATCTAAAGACCTGACCACATAACTTAGAGTAAAGAAGATTTATTTTCTTCTTATGGTTTTGGGTTCAGTCCATTTGAGGCTGTGGACTGCTTATCTCAGGGCATGGTGGCAGGAACCAGAGAGAGAGAGAGAGAGAGAGAGAGAGAGAGAGAGAGAGAGAGAGAGAAGCCACACCTCAGGGATCCACCTCCTCCAACCATAACCTACTAGCCCAGGTCACCATTGTAATGGATTTATCCACCACTGGGATGACAACCCTCGTGACTCAATTCCATCAAACATTAATAAATGAACTCTTTAGGGGACATTTTATAATATAGCTATAACATTCTGTCCCAGCCCCTAAAGAGTTCATGCCCAGCTCAGAATGAAAAATGCATTTACTTCTCTCCAAGGGTTTCCATAGTCTTAACAGTTCCAGAATCACTAAAAAGTCCCCAAATCCATAAGCCGGGTGTGGTGGCGCACGCTTGTAATCCCAGCATTCGGGAGGCTGAGACTGGAGGATCCGGGTTCGTGGCCAGCCTCAGCTACCTAGTGAGGCACTCTGCAACTTAGGGAGACTCGGTTTCAAAATAAAGAATAAAAAAATAGGGCTGGGGGTGTAGCTCGGAGGTAGAATGCCCCTGAGTTCAATCCCCAGTACCGCAATAAATAAATAAATAAATAAATAAATAAATAAATAAATAAATAAATAAATATAAAAAGTCCCAAAATCCAAAGTCTCTGAGACTCAAGAGGAACTCTTTTGAGCCCCTGTAGAAGGCAATGGAGATGTAAATAAAAAGCAAGTTACATGCATCCAATATGCTATGGCAAAGAGTAAACATTTGCATTTCCAAAGGGAGGGATAGGGCCATAGAAAGAAGGAATGGGATCAAAACAGTAACGAAATCCAGCAGGGCAAGTATTTAATCTTGAATCTCCATTTCTGGCATCCAGAGCACATGGCAATGAGAAGTGGTCTCCAAGGAACTTGACAGCCCCAACCCTGCAGCCTTGCTGATTGCGATGGGCGCTTTACTGCCTCTCCCAGCCTGGCTCCATGGCTTGCAGCTAGCAGACTTCCCTTGCAGTTGTTCCACATTTCTGATGTTTCTAAATCTAGGGGCTTTTCCTTACAACCTTGGCTTCGTCCTCACAGCTTCACAAATTGCCCTACTTGGTCCTGCTTGCAGGGATTCCGACCCTGCCACATGCTGCCTAGCTTCTGAGGTCTTCTTTGAAATCCAGGGGTGAGGGCAGTCTCCATGGACCCCTTTTTCTATCAAAGCCAGCATTGTGTGGGCTCTGACATAGGCCACCAACAGAAGAGATAGCCATGCCCTCCTTAATCATTGACACTGGGACCTTTTTAATCACAGACCCTGGGCTCGCTCTATCCAGGCGACCACTAGCCCCAGGTCCATCTGGGCTGCCCCTGCCTCCAACTTCATCGGCTGCTGCCATCATGGCCATCGCTGGCCCCGCTTCCAACACGACCACTGCTTCCTGCCTACTCCTTCCTTTCAGCCATCTTACTTCCTTCCATGACGTCATCTCTCTGGGCCCCAGCTTTACACATGTCTTTCTGGCCAAATTGCAAATCTATAGTCTCTCTGCTTTACTTTCTGTTCTCAAAATTTAGTGTACTGTTCACTGAGGGCGGACATCAATATCTATAATGCAGTTTGGATATTTCACTGTTTTGAGATTTTTCTCTGCCAGTTTATTAATCAGCCCATCATTAAATCAGCCTCACACAAACTTTCAGAACATGGGCAAAATGTGGATAAGTTCTTTGCCAAGGTGTAATATATGTGGCCTCTATTCCATTTCCCTACAGAGTCCTCTTTTCCCTCCAAAATCTCCTGAGCACAGTCTGTACCATCCACTGTTCTAGCCACACTCTGGCTCTTCCAATTTCCTCTCACAAACCAATTCCAAAGTGTCACAATTCACATGATCAGATTTAGATATAGCCATGACCCCACTGCCCTGCTACCATTTTCTATTTCGGTCAGCATTCTTACAGCATTATCTAAAGACCTGACCTTGTAACTTAGAGAAAAGAAGGTTTATTTTCTTACAGTTTTGGGTTCAGTCCATGTGAGGCCAGGGACCACTTACCTCGGGGCATGGTGGCAGTAACTGGAGAGAGGGAGAGCTTATTCTCCCCACACCATTGTATAGCGCCTGGGATATAAAACCATTTTTAGGAACTCATAAACAACTTGTTTTAACATACCTGCATATAGCTCAGACCAAAACTCATAAACAACTTGTTCAGACATGCCAGCATATAGCTTCAGAAACTTGTCTAGACATGTGAGCATAGGGCTCAGTCCAGCACTTCTGTGCTGCAGTTGATAATTTACCCTTGGGTCATAAAATGCCTTCTCACCTCTGATGGACTTACATCATCAATACATTTGAACTACTGGCAGGAATCTGGCAGGTTCAATAAGCCTCAATGAATTTGTCAAAGACACTGGAAAACACCCAGAAAATCCTATAATGATACTGGCTTTCCTATGAGCAGCATGTTGAGCTCTGCTTACGCCACAACCGTCTGCCCCTGTGTATGACTTCGATCTAACAACTTGCTCTGGTCCTACTCTTCTTACTAAGGGTCAGCATGACTCTTCAGCCTTCTCAGTGCTTGGATCAACTCCTGAATCTCCTCTTCCATTCCTGGACTTCATTCATTATTCCCTACTCCTTGTTTGTATTGTATTTTTTGCTCATTATTTGATGTGCTCTAAGTTTTAGAATTTGTATAGTGTTTAATATGCTTTTTTGACCTAAATTGTTAGATTTGCTAGTGTGTAGTGTATTATTTGATGCTCATTCATTGTCAATTGGCTTTGGCAAAGCAGTCACCCAGCATTGGAGCTTAGAATTTAGCTTACTTTAGACAATTTCCTGATAAGTTCCTGCATGTTTTTTCCTTTGAGTGTTGAATAAATCTCATGATATTGTGGAAAGACACAAATGGTGTGTGACATGACTCATTGGTCTTAGGACCTTACAGCCCCATTGCTCACAATAATCATAGAGGCCAGAAGCAAGAGAGACAGCAAAGGGAGGAGGAGCCACAAATACTCTCCAAGGCTGCACCCCAGGAATTCACCCCCCTCTAGCCACACCCTAGCAGTCCAGGCCACCACCCAGGTAAAATCCTTATGATGGATTTATCCACTACTGTGATTCAATTACATGAGTAATTGAATACATTCCCTCATGAGTCAATTACATCAACTCCAAACAATAAATGAGCTCTTTAGGGGACATTTTATATCTAAATATAACACTTGTTGAAATATCCCTGCTTACCAATATCTGGAAGAATGGAATGAGAAGTACCGTCCATTATGGTTTTGTCAAGACAGACTAGATTGATGCACTTGAAGGGTGGGACTGATGAAGAATTCTACATGGGGAATTCTGGAAGCTGGGGTCTAAGTCTGACTGGAACTTTGTAGGGTGGCATCTACTCTGGAGAGATTAGATCTGTACACAGCTAGGGTCAAGCAGATGCCAATCTCTACTGAGCATCTGTATCTCTGGGGGCTCCCAAGGACTCCACTCACAGGGCAGGGCAACCAATTGCCCTGGATAAAGTGCATGCCCTGTACACTCCACCACTCATGAATATAGCCTTCCAAGGCTTAGTCTCCCAGATGTAATCATGCCTCTCTGTTCAGTTTCTTGACTCTCTTCGGCTGGTGTCAAGAGACCTCTGATTTAAAGGGAAAGCAGGTTGTACTGCATTCCATATCTCTGACTTGAATCCCCCTTGGTAAGGTCTTTCCCTGTGTCTGTTTCAATCATATTCTGCCAGGTGTGCTTTAGACCACCTAGTAGACATTGTCTGGGACTGTGCTGCAGCATTTCTTAAGATCTCCTGGGTTCTAGAAGTAGCAAGCACCAATGTGAGCTCTTAAAAACGCTTCTACCTCATCTCTCCACTCCGAAGTTGAGAAACCTGGAGCACTTTTTAAATACCAGCTCATGTGTGTCCTCTGATTCAGCTAAGTTCAGACTGCCTTAGTGCTCTACAGATATTCCTTTGCCAAATGTATTTGCTGTATCTCTATTTGTGTTACTCCTCCCCTCTGTGGTGGCCCTGCATGGCTGCTGCCACTAGCTTGGCTACAGTATGCTCTTTTTTGTCCTCTCTGCAAAACACCAGAGTTTCTGGGTCTCTCTGAATCTCTAACTGACCAGTATTGAATTTCAGCAGCTTCCCACAGTCACCCACCTAGGAGAGAAGCGGGATTCTCTCTGCTTGAATTCTGAGCCAAGGAGCAACTGGAAAGTACAGCCTTCCTCTACTCCATCATCTTTGTTCTGAGAATATCTCTTTATACAGCTTTTTTCTTCTTCGTCAGTGGTTGCTGTATGTATAAATAACGTATTCCATTCTGCTGGTGTCATTTTTACCACTTCTAGTAAAGTACCGGAATCTCATCTCCCTTTATTTTGCCAGTCACACTGGAGATTAGGGCTTTAAAATATTAATTTTGTGGGAACCCAAACATTCAGTTCATAATAACCACCAAAAATAATTTAGAAAGCTCAAGAGGAGGATTTATATGTATTTTTCCCTATAATGTTCTTTCTTCCTTCCCATTGTCCTAAGAATCCTTTTTGTTTCCTTTCAATTTAGAGAACTTCCTTTAGCTATGCTTTACAATCCATCTGATGGTAACAAATTCTCTATTTTCCCTCACCAGAGAATATCTTGATCTTCTTTTCACTTCTAAAGGATTTTTTTTTCACTGGATATAGAAATTTGGGCTGGCAGGTTTTTGCTTTTAGCATGTGAAAAAGATTCCACTATTGTCTTCTGGCCTCCCTGGTTTTTTATGAGAAATTTGCTATCATTTGAATTCTTTTTTTTTTTATAAGCTGTCATTTTTAAATTAAGTTGATTTAAAGATTCTTTTCTTTGTCTTTAATTTTCAGAATTTTGACAATGATATGTCTTGATATGGACTTCTTTGGGTTTATTTTATTTGGGTTCTTGAATTTGTAGATTTATGTCTTCTGCAAATTTGAAACATTTTCAGCCATTGTTTCTTTAAGTGCTTTTTTTCAGTCCCATCTTCTTTTTCTTCTCCTTTGGATTTCTAATGGCACAAGTATTAGATCTTATATTCCCACAGGTCCCGAAGGCTTTGCTCATTTTCTTAAGCGTATTCTTGCCCTCCCTCCTTCCCTCCCTCCCTTTCTTTCTTTTGAGGCAGGGTCTTACTAAGTTGCCTAGGTTGGTCCTGGTCTCAAACTTGCTATCCTTCTGCCTCAGCCTCCTGAGTAGCTGAGATCCCAGGCGTGTCTCATCCGGTCTCTCTGTTGTTCAGACTGGGTAATAGCTACTGTTATATCTTCAAGTTCACCAGTTCTTTCCTGCTCTCTGCATTCTAATGTTGAGCCCATCCACAGAGCTTTTTATTTTGGTGTTATTTTTCATGTCTAAAATTTCTATTTGGTTCTTCTTCCTCTTGTGTGTTGTGAGGTGTCGGGGGGGGGGGCACGGCTGGGGATCAAACCCAGGTATTTCAGTATTATTATTTGAATTAAGAATGTTGGACTCATTATGTCATCTCTGTTTCCTTTTAGTGCCAACATTTGATTTTCACCTCAATTCTATTATTTGCTTTTGGAAAAATATAAACTTTCTTAATACAGGATTTGAAACATATTGGCTAAACCAAATAAAATCCTCAAACTTTGGTAAGGATAGCTATAATCTATTGAATGCTTACTTTGTTCCAGACACTATAATGTCATGTGAATTTTTTTTTATTATTATTATCCTGGGGATTGAACCTAGGGACATTCTACCTCTGAGCTACACCCCCAGCCTTATTTTATTTTTTATTTTGAAACAGGGTCTCACTAAGTTATGGAAGACTTCACTAAGTTGCTGAGGCTGACTGCAAACCTGTGATTCTGTCTCCACTTCCTGAGTACTAGGATTACAAGTGTATACCACAATGCTTGGCTGTGAATATTATCTCATAGAATCCTTGAAACAATCCATAGTAGAGATAACATCCATTTTGTAAATGAGAAGACTCAGAAAGGTTAAAAAATGTGTCCAAAAATGATGTATTTGATTCCATAACTTCTGATTACAGAGATATTTGCAACAGCTTACGTGTACTTTCTCCTTTAATCTTTTTATTAATGTACAACATTCACATAGTATAATGCAAAAATTTTAAATGTGCAACTCAATAGATGTATACACAGGTGTAAACATATCAAGGTATAGAACTTCTCCAATACCTCAGAAATTTATCTCATGCCTCATCCCCAGAGGTAACCATTGATCTGGTTATTGAAAATATATATTAATTTGCACTTCCTAGAATGTTATATAATGGAATAATAAATATATATGTATATATATATATATATATGTGTGTGTGTGTATATATATATATATCTGTACACACACTTTCTGTTAGCTTTTTGGCCACTATTTAAGAAGTAAATTGGTTCATGGAAGTGGGATATTAAAGCAAAGGTTCTTGGTAGTTTAGAGATATGTTTTATTTTTAATTTTTCCAATCACTTTATTTTTCTATAAATACAGAGAATGGATGCATGCAGATAGTTTTTCTGCTTATTCTTATTTGTCATTTATTTATCAAATATACCCTTGAGAGGTGAAGGAACAAATAGGACTGTAAACTATCATTCCTCGGGAATAAAAATTTAATCTGCAATGTTCCATAAACCTAGTATTTCAGGAACTAGAAGAAATCATTATAGCAATTTAACATTATGAGTATCCCAATGGAAGTTATTCAAATTTCATACTACGATGTGTTCTCATAATTACCAAAAGAATCAACTGTGATGTAAAGAGTTGTTGCAATATCATTTCTTTATAAGGAGCTGGGAAGTTGATAGCTTTCTCTTTAATCTTATTTTGAGATCAGAGTGTTTTTTCTAGGAAAATGACTTTCTCTTCAGAAAGTTACCATAATTTTGGCATATAGAGACCTGATCTATGGTGAGAAGTTTTGTTTTTGCCATAAACTCATTGTATGGAGAGAATGCTCTGGTGTAGAGAAGAAGCTTTCAAATTATTTTTGTTTTAGTTTTTATTGAATGTTATCTGCTTCAAACAAATATTATCTAAGTCCAATGTAGGACAGAAACTGCTTAATTCTTGGTGTAGTGGGAGTGGGAGAACAGGGGTACACCTCTGTCCCTTGGTCACCCCACTGTATATAAAGCATTTTCTATTGAGCCCTTAGAGTCAAGACAGCACAATTTGGAAAAACACCAGTGAAATATAAAGATTACTATATTAGGAACCCAGAAACCAAGAGTCTCAGTCTTGATATTAGCAATTAATGAACTTCTATGGGTCTAAGTGTCCTCATCTGTGAAATAAGATTGAACTAGATCTCTTCTAGCTCAAAGAGTCAAGGGGACCATCAACAACTAAATGTAAATCACAAAAATTCTGTACTTTATTCATTGTCTAATACAAAGTAAGATGCTTACCAAAGGGTAAAATATGTATGCCTACTTCAAAGTTCTAAGTATCAGGAGTTTTTGTTTTCTTCTCTTAAAACTTTAAAAGAAATCTTCTTGGCTGGGGGTGTAAGTTAGTGGCAGAATGCTTACTTGGTATGTATAAGGCCTTGGGTTTGATACCTAGCACTGGAAAAAAAAATTGTCTTAAGAGTTCTGAGAAAATTGCAATTTAAATGTAAAGTATGCAATTATCCTGATCAAAGCAATTTCAGTATTTTTTCATTCCATTTCAGATAATCAGTGTTTCATTGATTCATTCAGCAAACATTGAGTGCTCACTACCTGACAGAGTTCAGTATGAAGGTTAGAAAAGATGACAAAAGAACATCCACCATTCTCCCCTCAAATACAAAAGGTAATGAATTCTTAACAATGTATTCTTTCCAACCTCATTGACTATATGTGATGCTGCATCCTTTCTAAATGATAGGAATTATGCTACAAAGGGCCATTTTAAAACTAAATGAAATAGGAAGTGGCATTCTGAAAGAACTATACATTTAAAATAGGAATAGTTTCTTTAAGCACCATCACTTTGTTGATCTTTGATCAACTTGAGCAAAGAGAGTACTTACTTTTATTGAATATGAAAAGCTTTGCTTTTCTGATTAGCAGACTGTCTTAAATACAAAGATGGTTCCATTGACCAGGGGAAGCCTGTCTTGCCAATGCTGCCCCTGTTATCTGTCTAGTGGTTTCTTGAGATGGACTGGGGTCAAGAGAAAGAAGAGAATCTGCCATGGTGGCCACGCCTGTAACCCCAGTACTTGGGTGGTTCAGACAGAAAGATCTCAAGTTCAAGGCCAGTCTCAACAACTTAGTGAGACCCTGTCTCAAAATAAAAAATAAGGGGTGGGGGTCTAGCTCAGAGGGCTCAATCCACAGTAGGGGGGGGGGCTTGGGGAGAGGAAGTATTGAATGAAGATGCCCAAAAAGGCCTTTGAGGATTTGAATGGGAATTGTGAAAGGTCCATTCCCTCTAGACTTAAACCCAAACTCCCTAGCTGTGATACTAGCAAGCCTTGGGGCACCTCTCCCTTTGTTATTCAGATTGGTAGATCTCCCAGCTCAATCCACAACTGCAATCCCACTCACTGCTGGGCAGGTAGCTGACATCCACCTCTTACTCTATACAAGGCAACCTTCATTCACTCACCCAACTGTTGACCCGCGTCAAGGGCCACCACCACCCAGCACCATCTCCCAGGAACTGGCCTCTCCCCCACCAGGCCCCGCCCCTCTTCTGAGAGCACCCAATGGGTGGAGTCGGGGCCGCGGTGGGAGGGGCCTAAGGCGGGCACATTTAAAGAAAGGCAGAGGGCGAAAGGAGGCAAAAGAGGAGAAGAAAGAGAAACCAGGGGGCGAGGCGCCGTCCAATGACAAAGCCCAGGGGTGGGCGCCGGCCGCCATCTTGAACCGGGCTGCTGGATATCCGCGGCGTCCTCCGCCCTCGGAGGGGGAGGGGCGGCGGAGGCGAGGAAAGTAGCGAGGGACGCGCCGGGCGGGAGGCGCCGACAGCGGCCGCCACCGCGGAGCCAGACGCGGGCGGGCGGCCCCGAGTGGCCTCCGATGCGGCGCGGCGTGAAGAGGCGGCGGCGCCGGCCCCCGGCCGCCCGGGGCGGCGGCTTCCGAGCGGGAGGAGGGGCCGGGCTGGAGGCGCGGGAGGAGAAGGTGGTGTACTCGCGGTCGCTCCTGTCGCTGGCCGACAGCACCAAGGCGCTGGGCGACGCCTTCAAGCTGTTCATGCCCCGCAGCACGGAGTTCATGAGCTCGGACGCCGAACTCTGGAGCTTCCTCTGCAGCCTCAAGCACCAGTTCTCCCCGCACATCCTGCGCAGCAAGGACGTCTACGGCTACGCCTCCTGCCGGGCCCTGGTGCCCGAGCCCCCCGCGCCCCCGGCCGCCCGCGGCCCCCCGCGCCGGCCCGCCCCGCGCACGGCCGCCAGGAGGAGGCGCCGCGGAGCCCGGGCGGCCGCCCCGGCGGGGAGGAGGCCGCGGCCGCCGGCGCCGGCGCCCGAGGAGCCCTGCCCGGCCAAGCCTGCCGCGCCCGCGCCCTGCTTCGGGGGCCGCACCCTGGAGGAGATCTGGAGGGCCGCCACCCCGACGCTGACCATCTTCCCCACCATCCGCGTCGGCGGCGACGTGTGGGGCGAGCGCAGCCTGGCGGCGGCGCGGCGCAGAGCAAGCCAGGTGCTGCGGGTGGACCTGGACCCGGTGGTGAGGCTCCGCCGCTTCCCCGTGCCCCGGGCGTGAGGCGGCCGCTGCCCCGGCCCTGGACGGAGCTCCGCCTGGAGCCACGAACCGGTGTCAGTCGAGTGTTTACAGAACCGGCCGGGACCCGTCCCCCAGTGCACTTTACGCGCCAAGAAGTCCCCGGATGGTTTCCCTGCCCCGCGGACGGGGACTCCGGGCCGGCGAGCCCCCTGTGGCCTCCCGGCACCGCGTCTGCGAAGGAGGAGACCGCTGGACCCGCGGGGACCCCCTCTGCTTCCTAACCCCAGCTTGAGACGTCTCCAGGACTGGAGGGGCAGATCCATGTTCTCCCTTTTGGACTCTACCTCACTGGTCTGGAAGTCCTCCGAAGAAGTCATTCTTTTCCAAAGGAATTTGTTTTCGTGCTTGTGTAATAAAGTTAGAAGTTGCTTGCTCTTTACCCCCGCTCCCCATTTTTCTGTTTGACTGCCACCCCTCCTCCTGGACGGAAGATCAAACCTATGTGGTGTTGCACTAGTTTGTGCTCAGGGTATTCTGAATCCCAGTCCTTTCTGCATTTTTACTGGATTTCAAAGCTTTGACCAAGGATATTTTTTTAAGAGGTTCGAGCTTATGACTGTTAATGAAAGGATTTGTATGACTTTGATTTTCGTGGGCTCAGAGATTACAAAGAGATGCAAAGTACAACTGCTTAAACGTTTTTAAGATTTTTTTTTTTAAGATTTTACGTTGAAATTTAATGCTTAAATTTACTGAGCTCCTAAAGAAAGTGGTAGAATACTTACATGAAGTTTTGTTTCGGAAAAGTTGACTTGTTAAATTCTTAATAATTGAATAAAAATGGAAGTGCATTGAAACGACATGGCTTGTGATAAAAAAATGAATAAATTATGAAGAACTGGCACTGGTTACAGGAATGATTGGAATCCAATTGGGAATGATTTGGTCTCGTGTCCTGGTCTAACATACAAATCCAGGAATGTCAATAGGAGGATGATTTATTTTAAGGTCGAAGGTGCATAGGAGAGATGAATGTGTGTAAACATTGTGAATGGAGTGATAAGCAGAATACCCATTAGAAATCTCAGAACATGAGCTATAGGGAGGAGTGGGGGCATTTCTTGGTATCAGATAACTGGTTGAAGTTACTTTGGGCAAAATAGTTATCTTTCTTTTTGTCTTCATTGTTGGATAACAAGAAATGCCCAGACTAATATTCATCACCATTATCAACATTACAATTAGTTGACTTTCTGTGAATTTTCCTTTTTTAATCTTTTTCCCATTCATAATTATATTTGCAGTCTTTGTTTGACAGCTGAAGGCCACAGAAATCAAACAGGCAAGCCACACAGAGTACTGACCCTTCTTTTACACTTTTATAATAGTGTGTATACCATATGGCCCACGTGTGGAATTCTTGATTATCCAAGTGCCTTTGGTTGTTGGTGGCAGCAAGACTTAATGGTTTTTAGCCAGTAGTGCCACAGCCAGCTTTTACTGCAATACCTAAAGGGTCAAGTAGTGTTTTTGTACCACTGTTATTTGAAATTTAAGTATTCTGCCATGGAACTATCCATACTGGGCTGGAGCTTAACATGTGAAATCCTCAGTAGTAGGTTTTATCTCTGGTTGGCAGCTTCTTAGAATAATGAGAGTTGCAATTTTGACTCTTGTTTCCTAGAATTTGAATGGCATAGCTTTCTGAAATGATTTAATAGTCCATAGTAGGGGTGTTGTGACTTTAATTTCAGTGTTCTTGTTTTGTAAAAAAAAAAAAAAATTATATATTATATATATATACATATATATGACTTTATGCCAGTTTCCCAATAAGCCTCACAGTCTTTTATTCACTACTCAATGATGATACATTGTTACAAGCACTGTCACATGAGTAAATAAAAAGTGAATAATTACTTAGAAGATGGAGAGTGTTAAATTATAGTTGTGTGATAGGAAGCTGAGACATTCTTTTGATTATTAGCTTCCATTGCCAACTGTATTCCAGATACATAGGATTTTCCAAAAATATATCGTTAACTTTTATAGCTAACTAGCACCTAAAAAGACGTATTTGTACCACTTCACTATTGTATATAGTTTTATAATAATGTTTAAAAATCCAATGGCCATGTTAGAATGTAATTTTGACATATAGCTTATCTAATATCCCAGAAGATTTTGCAGTTCGATTTGGCTGAGAGGAAAACGTCTCAGCACACTCCTGATACATAACCAGTGACACCATCCATTTATATTAACTGTTATTCTTGACATTTTTTTTTTCTCTTATGCCTTGTTACTTTAGTGCACTTGAACTCGCATAAATACTTCTTTGGCTTATTTGGGTGGTCTGATTTCCATTTGGATCTGTCTGCCCATCCTGAATTCAATATGGTGGTTCACCTGAACTATTAAATCATGCCATTTCTACTTTGTGAAATATGATGTAAAAAAAAAGCAAAAACAACAACAACAAAAAACCTTTATTTTTGCCAAGTTATCTTTAGCAAAACCTATGCTACAACTTCTAAAATGTGAAGAAACATCTAAAAAGTTGACGAGTGTATTAGTAGGAAAGTGAAAGTATTTTATGGGTACTCAATGTGAAAAGGAACTTGGCATAGTGGCCTTTATGGTGAGGCATCTGTTTACTGTTCTAAAGTGAGTCTGTGGCTTAGCTTGTGTATAGTTTTGTAAAGAAGTACCATTATCTTTATTTGTTCTCTTGCCTTCTCTTATATGGCACAAGTAGAGGGGGAAGCTAGGTGGAAATTTATCACTTTGGTATGCTTTTGTTTAATTTTTTGACTTTTGAGTGCCTATATGTGGTGACTGGCATCTCAAATAACCTGTTGATGATTTTTATCCTCCTCCCTGTTAACCAGCATATGATTTTTACATTACTACAACCAGTAATATCATGATGGTTGAGGGCAAGCGTCATTGTTGATAGTGTAAAGTGTTCCTCTTGTGGTGTGTATTTATTTTTGTCTAAGTTTGAGTACTCTGTTGGACAAGTGTAACTTAAGCTGATGGCAGATACCTATTGATTTGCCATGTGCAAATGATAGCGCTATTTTTCACAAAACTCTTCAATAAAAAACTTAAAAAAATTTGGATAAAAAAACAGCAATTTTCAACTCAAAAGTTTTTTGTTGTTGTTTAAAGGGTTGCCACAGCACTCTATTAAATTGGTGATTTTTAATGGCCATATATGCCTAACATTTACTTTATTGGTGTATTTAAAATATTTTTTGATAAACTGTTATGTTTTAAGTGCATTAGAAAGCAATTGTTTGTAATGGAACTGAAGTGTTTCCCTGGACAGTTTAATGTGCATATGATTAAGATTTACAATTTGGTTGTACTTTGCTTTTTAAGTTATTAATTGTAAATAAATTTTGGAGAATTTACAATGTCTAGTTTTTCTGATTATTCTGAAAAGATTTAAAGTGGGATTTTATGTTTGCATGTGAATTGGAAAACAATTTACAATTTGATATATTTTGACTTTTTTGTGAACTTTTAAAACTCCTAGAAATCTTAAGCTTTGTGTTTTGTGCTGTTTTAGGAGTCCATGTTCCATCAATTCTTTAATTATCTTGTGAATCTCTAGTAAAATGTTTCAAGCCCAAGCCATTACCCAGTTTGCCACCAATAGACCCCTTTAAAAATGCTTCAAGTAGGGTGAGCTGGATGTGGTGGCATATACCTGTAATATCCCAGTACTTGGGCGGTGAAAACATGAGGGTTGCAGGTTTGAGGCCAGCCTCAGCAACTTAGTGAGGCTCTCAGCAACTTAGTGAGACCCTGCTTCCAAATAAAAAGTAAAATAGGGCTGGGGATGTAGCTCAGAGGTAGAATGCCCTTGGGTTCAATCCCCAACACCAAAAAAAAAAAAAAAAAAAAAAAATGTTTAAAGGCATCAAAACTCAGGGTTCTGAATCTTGACTCCAAGTCCCAAAAGATTTGGTAATAAAAGATTTGAAGCTCTCATTCTTTAGTATTGTGAAAAGAAGTGAGAGTATATAAGTAGCAGCAAAGACTGTTCCACAAATGGGGATAGGACCATATTTTTCAGTACAGTCTAGAAGGCAGAAGTGGAATATTAGCAAACTGTACAGCAAGGTCAGGATTCATAGTACTGTGGGTGTTAAATTGCCTTGTTACCCAAGTTCTTATCAGTAGGCAGAGGTAGCAAAGTAGCAAAGTGAATAGCTGTGGAGTCACAGTGCCTGGGATAGGATTTTCTTGCATGGCTTCATGACTCACCAGTGAGTAGGTAAATAATTTAGGTAAATAATTGTGCCTTAGCCTCCTCCACTATAAAATGCGGCTAGTAAGGAATGGAAGGGATGTTAATACTAGAGACATCTGAGGTGCTCAATAAATGCTATTAATCAAGGGTATGCATGTTTAGAATATACTTAGAGTGGTCCCTTGGGAATTTAGCACTGCATCTTCTTTAGCACCCAACCAACAATAGACTGTGGTCTAGGAAAGATAAGACAGATTAAGAGAAGATAATTCATGGGTGAATTAAACTGAATGCATTCTTTTTAGCTTGCTGATAAAATTACATTTTTAGCAGCAGAGGGTGGATTAAGTTGATATATTATGATTTTTTTACTGTTAGAGTTTTTCTTTGAAAAAAAAAAGTAGATCTTGTCTATCTCTGAAAGGCATTTGAAATGTACCATTATATGCTTTAAAATATCTGAAAATTAAGCCAGGCATGGTGGCGTGTATCTATAGTCCCAGCACTCAAGAGGCTGAAGCCAGAGGATTGCTTGAATCCGTTAGTTCAAGACCAGCCTGGGCTGCATTATGAGATGCTGTCTCAAAAAACAAAATAAAACAACAACAACAACAACAACAACAACAAAAAGGCAGGCATGGTGGTGCACGCCTTTTTTCTGGTATTTGAGAGGCTGAAACAGGAGGATTACAGGTTCCCTGTGAGTCTCAGCAACTTAGTGAGGCCCTTAAGCAACTTAGTAAGATCCTGTTTCAAATACAAAATAAAAATGTTCTGGGGGTGAAGTTCAGAGACAGGAAACCCCTGGGTTCAATCCCCAGTATCACAACAGAACAAAACAAAAATCTGAGAATATATAAAAGCAGTAGATCAAAGTTCTTGATCCAAGAACTTGGAAAAGTTTTGCACCAAATATTCATTTAGAATAATTTCAGTAGGATTGCTTAAGAACCATGTTAACATACATGTATAGAATCAAGATAGAATTAATTTGTATAAAGTGTGTGCTTCAAGTATTGAAACAAAATAAGTACAATAGTTTGTGTTTGAAACAACATAAAATCATTACCAGAAGTAAAACTATGCTCATATTTGAAGCATTGACACACTCAATTTTAGATGTTGTATATGAAGCCTGTAATTTAGCTCTGATTCCTCTTAAAGAATAACAGAACATAGTCTAAGTTGGTGAGCGAGCCAAAGTTGCAGTATCTGAAGATGACACAAAAGAATTTCCTGGAAAAGCATTATTTGGAAGTCATGCAGATACAAGAACCTCAGGATGGAGCCTGATTGCAGATTCACAAAAGCGCTGACTTCTCACTGTCAGTTCTCTCTTATGTCTTGGTAAATGTTATAAGCCATGATCTGTAACAGGATAAACATACCCAAAGCTCAATTCAAAGGTGATAATCATGACACCAAACAATGTGTAGCCCAGCAAATTTGATAAATATTCTATTGGACTGGTTTAGCTTCTGAAAGTATTAATAGAAAAGTTTAATTCATCCAAGTAGTAGAATTAGCTGTGTAAAATGTATGCCTGTTTCTCTCAAGGTTTTTCTAAAGTGCATATTCTTTAACTGTTTATAGAAAAAAAGGATGTGATTTAGGGTTCTAAGTCTCACAGATTCAAAGAAGTATGGAAGCAAAATATATGTACAGGAGTACATATATTCTTAGTGTTCTAAGTGTATGGCTTGATTAATTTTGTAAATTCAATACGCTCATGGAACTGTACTCAAAGTAAAGCAAAACATTACTAATACCCTAAAAGTACTCCCTAATGCCCCAGTTGCTCCTTCTCATTTTCACTAACCCAAGATAGACACTATTCTGACTTCTTACAGCATAGATAATGTTTGATTTTTTTGGACTGTCTATAAATGGGATTATGTGTCATGTACCTAGTTTCTTTCACTCAAAATTGTGTTTGTGAGATCCATCTATATTGTGCATGTAATTATAGATCACTTATTGCATGTAGAGTTTTGTTGTGTGACTATTGCAAAATAAATGTACTCAACTCTTAATGGGCATTTGAGTAGATTCCAGTTTGGGCACTTAGTAATAACGCTTCAATGCATATTCTAGGACATGACTTTTGGTGAATCTATCCTTCCTTCTTTTCTTTATTTTTTTAAATTTTTTTGTTGGTATGTATCTAGGAGTCAATTTGCTGGGTCACAGAATCATAGAAAAGAATCAATTTTGGGAGATATTGCCAAATAATTTTCCAAAATGGTTATACCAGTTATATGATGAACTCTCATAAAACTATCTTTAAGAAGTTTGCTTTTTCTCCCTAGTTTCCATATATGAGGGAAAACACCTGACCTTTCACTTTTTGTGACTGACTAACCTTACTTAGCATAATATTCTTCAGTTCCATCCATTTTCTGCAAATGACATGAGTTTGTTCTTCTTTATGGCTGAAAAGAGTTCCATTGTGTGTATATCCCATAATTTTTAATCCATTCATCTGTTGATGGACACCTTGGCTGGTTCTGTAATTTGGCTGTTATGAATTGTGCTGCTATAAACATACATATGCATATGTTACTATAGTAGTTTGGTTGGGTAGATACTCAGAAGTGGTATAGCTGAGTCATATGGTAGGTCAATTCCCATTCTTCTGAGGAACCTCTATACTAATCCCCAAAGTGGCTACAGTAATTTGCAATTCCACCAATAATGTATCAGAGTTCCTATTTCCCCGCAACCTCACCAGCATTCATTATTGTTTGTGTTTTTAATGATTGCCATTCTAATTGGGATTAGGTGAAATCTCGATGTAGTTTTGATTTGCATCTCTCTGATTGCTAATGATGTTGAACATCATATTAAGTGAATGAACTGTATTTATGGAATTCATACAAACCTGAAACACTGCCTTCTAAATTTTTTAGAATTTGCTGTGTTGCTTCAGATTAATGTGTAAGAGAAGTAATTTGTAATGGAATTACGATTTTTTTAACAGAAACTTATCATGTGAAGTTTTGATGAATTCCTAGTGTTTTGTGATTCCATTAAGTCTTAGGCATCTTTTGTGATTTGTGATTGTATCTGGCAACCCAGTATCACTTCATAATCACTACCGCTGCGTCTCTCAGCAAGAAGAGGCGATGTAGTGCAGCGGGTGATGGAGGGGCTCCTAGAGCCAGGCTACCTGGCTTCAGAATCCTTCCTTCCTCTCTTTCTAGCAGCAAACCTTTTGACAAACTACTTAACCTCCCTGTTCCTCAGTTTACTCAGCTGTAAAAACAGGCATGGTGTAGCATCTACCTCCTAGAGGCCTTCTGAGAATTTAATGAGGTAACACATGTAAAACACTTAGAATAGTGCCTGGAACCTGATTAGCCTCAGCCAGCAAATATTATCTTTTATTAGTAGTAATATGGAGAACTTTAAGTCTCTGTTTGCTTACTTGAAATTTTTTTATTGGCAGGTATTTAAAGCAAAGAACAACAGCTGCAGTCCATAAAATTTCGATTAGTGTCAGGGTGATGTGAGAGAAGGAGGTCAAATTCACTAGAAGTGGTATGTGCAAAAGAATGCTGTGGGTTTTGTTGAGAAGTGAAATGATGTCCAAGACTCAGTACAATCTGATTGCCAAACCATCAGAAATACTTAGGATAATAGAAGTAAAAGACTAATCTTGATTTAAATCCCGCCATGCACCAGGTACTATTCTAGTCAATTTACCCTGGTTTTTCTTGTAAGCAAAACTCAACAGTCCTTTGAGGTAGGTATTATCATTTGTACTTAATGGATGAATAAACTAGAGAGGTTAAAGAATGTGCCAGATACCACATATCTAAGTAGCAGAGCTAAGATGTGAAGCTACATCTGTCTTATCCCACTCCTTGTACTAATTTTTATAAACATGTTTTAGAGGACGTAAAATAAATTAATCAATCAGGAGGAGCTGACCAATATAAGAAACCTGTTTTGTTCACTTCTGTGTTTCCCATGGTGTGTGGCGTAGGTGTTTGTGTAGTGACTGGGAAATGAGTAAGTCTATGTGTGAATGTGGAAATGCAGGAATTCCTTTGCTCTTGTGATTAGATATTTTATTTATGGAGGATCTCAGGGCACTCTAGCTTACGGTCTAAAGCCATTGCATATGTCTTCTCTTCTAATTGGCACAAGTTGGTGAAAGGGGTGGTTTAAGATAACATTTGTCTAAAATACTTGTAAGCCAGTAAAAAGCAGACATGGGGAGTCTTATGTAGCTTTTAGCTCTCGTACCCCCTGGTTGCCATCCTCTATCCCTTCTGTCTTGAAAGCTCTCACATTAGATACCTCTTCCAATTTATAATGATAGAAATTCTGTGGTTGCTATCATGGACAAAATGGACAAGATTCTGAGCATTATATAATTTCCTTTTTTCTTCCTAAACACCTTCACAAGTTTCAACTCCCAGGTTTTATTTAGGTGAACTAAGGAACTAGTAAACAAACAAACAAAACACAGGCTAGTGGATGCAAGCCTAAACATATTATGAAATAAGGACAAAGTATGTGGGAAGAAAATGGGGTGGTGAGGCAGGTGTGTGTTGGGGGCTTCCAGATTCTTTAAATGGAAATTCACATTCTAGCACAGGTGGGCGTCTCTTGTAATCCTTTGTACCAGAACTAACTTTGTGTTGCTAGCCCATGGTATCTACGTATACCACTTCACAGCTGTCAGGACCAGCTGCCCCTTGCAAGCATGATAGAAAACACTACCAGTAGATTTTGCTCATTCTGTTGCCCTGTGATGTTTACCTGTTGTCTGATTTTGCTAAAAACACCTATTTTTCTTATAACTCCATATAACAGGTAGATTATCTCTGGCATGCTTTTCTTGCTTTCTTCTCAGTTCATTTATCCCACCTAGGGCTTTATTCAGTATTCAACAAAATTTTACTAAGGGTCCCTGCTATGGAATGAATTGTAACCCCTTTTCATATATGAAAGCTCTAGCCACCAATGTGATGGTATTTGGAGATGGGTACTTAGGGAGGTTTAGATGATATTTTAAGGGGGGGGCTCTCATCATGGATAAGTGCTCCTCTAAGAAGAAACATCAGAGAATCTATTTGCTCTCTCACTCTCCAACACACTGAGAAGGTGGTCATTTGCAAGACAGCAAAGAGCCTTCACCAGGGCCAGGCAATACTGGCACTCTGGGTCTCAGACTTCCAGCCACCAAAATTATGAGAAATACATTCTTGTTGTCTAAGCCACCCATCTATGGTATCTTATTATAGAAGCCCAAGCAAACTAAGATAGCCTTTAGAACAGAGGTGCAGGTTGCAGGTGTTCCTGCACCAGTAGCACTCACAGGCTAGCAAATGACTGTTTTTTCTTTGTTTGTTTTGGGGGTTGTTTTGGTTTCTTTTTATGGCAAGCACTTGGCTGCTACTACACCAGTTGATCACTCTGTGACCCTTGTTTGCTTTTTCATTGTCATTTGGTGGGAGGCTGACTCCTTTTCTCTAATTATATATAGGGTCAAATCTAATGCCCTGGGATGTAGATGGTCATGGTAAAAGGACTCCTGAATGTGTCTATTATCTTGGTGAATCATGTGTGTGTGTGTGTGTGTGTGTGTGTGTGTGTGTGTGTGTGTGTGTGTGTGTATTTTGAAAATCTAGTTTACTCTTAGGTTGGATATTTATTTATTTAATACTTTTATTGGTGCACTGAAGTTATACATCATAGTGAGATTCAAAGTAATATCAACATACATGCACACATTGCTTGGTGTATTTCCCTCCGCATCCATCCCGCTCTGCCTCTTCCTTCCCTGTACATGCTAGTGAGATTGGTGGTGATATCTTCATATATGTTTATAACATTATTAGAACTGCTTCCTTCTTCAATCCTCCCCCTTTGCCTCCCCATCAAAGTCCCTTTTGTTTCCTATTTTCTTTCTAGCATCACATAGGAGAAAAAACTTAGGACCCTTAGTTTTCTGAGACTGATTGATTTCACTTAGCATAATATTCTCTAGTTCCATCTATTTTTCTACAAATGACATAATTTTGTTCTTTATGGCTGAGTACAATTCCATTGGGTATATATACCACATTTCTTTTTTATTCACTCATCTGTTGCAACAAAGGCACTTAGGTTTGTTCTATAATTTGGCTACTGTGAATTGTGCTTCAGTAGTCATGGACGTGCATGTGTCACTATTGTACTCTGTCTTAAATTCTCCTGAAGATACTGAGGAGTGATATGCCTGGGTCATGTGGTGGTTCCATTCCTCATCTTTTGAGGAACCCCCATACTGATCTCCATAGTGGTTATACTAGTTTCCAATCCCACCAACAGTGTATAAGGGTTCCTATTTCCCCACATCCTCACCAGCATTTATTATTGTTTGTATTCTTGATGATTGCCATTCTAACTGGAGTTAGATGGAATCTCAGTGACTTGCATTTCCTAGACTGCTAATGATGTTGAACATCTTTTCATATATTTATTGGCTATTTATATTTCCTCTTTTGAAAAGTGTCTATTCAGTTCAATTGATATCTTGTCTGGTTGTCATGTGAGGATCTTGTTGAAGATTTGTTTTAGTGTGAATCATATATATACAATTATATATATGATTATGAATACACATGAATATATGATTATATATGATTATATATTATATATATGATCATATAAGTCATATGTATACATTTTTTCAAAATCTAGTTTACTCTTGGGCTGGATATTTAAAACAATGCAAAACAGATCAGAAGAGGTTCATCAAACTTGTCCTAAGGGTTTGACAACATTAAATGGTTTTTTGCTAACGTGTTTGGTTAAGGGATACATTAGCTAGGTAACCACCTAAAAGTAGGGGCATGTGCAGGTTGGTTCACAGGGTCTCTGAGTGTGGAACTTGATAGTTGGCTGAGAGACCCCTTGCATGTTCTTAAGATTCATGGCCACAGTTGCTTCTGCCATGGTGTACTTGCCACAGTCACCATCCCTGAAGTGTCTGTATCACTCATTGACTTCTTTGATGCTTGTCAGCTCTTTATTCCAATTAAAGTGCAGCCTTCCTGGACCTTCAAAGGTGTGGCTCAGAACAATCTCTGAAAATAACCAGTCTAGTTCTCCCCTCCCCCACCCCTTCACAGTTAGGCCTAGAGAAGTAGAGAGTTTTGCCTAGGGTGGCTTATCTAAGGAATTGTATAGCTGGAAAGAGAATCTACATTAATTGATTCTCTGTCCAGTGATTTCTCTGGGAGAGCTTAGCCTTTCGGTGTTTTGTTGTTCAATCAAACATGATGTAGGTTTGTCAGGTAGTTGGAGCTTGAGGGGTGGGGGTAAGAGACAAAGACATGGGAAGGAGAGAGAACATGAGACACTAGGAGAGGAAAGTAGTCCTAATGGACACTCTGCGTCCTTCAACTTTGCTTTGAGATGGCTTTATTGAAAGTTTCAGGGCATCCTGGTCCTGAGTGCATTACAACCCTGTAAGGAAGGGCTTGATTTTGTACCAAATCCTACAGTTGGCTGGTGGAGATTCATACATTGGCAATTGAATGAATAACACCTTAGGTATGTTCCCTGGTGGTATGCCTGTTAATAGTCTATGGGAAACATGAGTGTGTGTGTGTGTGTGTGTGTGTGTGTGTGTGTGTGTGTGTGTGTGTTCGAGAGAGAGAGAGAGAGAGAGAGAGAGAGAGAGAGAGAGAGAGAGAGAGGGGGAATGAATTACATGAGGGAATATGATATTTTGATTGGCTGTTCAAAATGTGGCATTTTCTTTAAAAAATAAGTCCTAAGTAAAAAGAATATATAAATAAATGATAAACAATAAAATTAGGTATAGAAATTGACATGCTAGTGTGCATTGTTAAAAAGTCCTAAATATGTTTCTTTGATTTCAGAAGTTGGTTTTGTTTCCCTCTGAATCCTGGAAGATGTAATGGAATATTAAGAATGTTTTGGAATAGAACTTACATTGGTAGGACTAAGTCATTTCACAGACTGGGCATTCTGGCAAGAGAAGTGTGCATTCAAATGTGTTACCCAGCCAAGATAGAACAGAGAATGAGGCAGAATGGAGTGAGCCAGGAGAGAGTAAGGCTTGGAACTTGAGCTCACCATCAATATAATTGCCAACAAGCTGTGAAGTTTGAGCAAATCAAGTATCCTTCTATTTTGAAGTTTAAGATGTGGGTTAAAGTTCTACATGAACCCATACAATCAAAATTCATGCCTACATGAATAATTCAGGAATGAACACTTCAAATAGATGGAGCTATTCAGATAGATGCTGTTCATCTTTCAAGTCAGTGATGGAAAATGATCAGAACTCCAGGATCACATAATTCAGAAATCTTATTTATACACTATGAGGACATTTTGAAATGGAATTAAACTTTATCAAGACTTAGTTCTTTTTTATCTTGGTCACTTTGTAGTTAAAATGTTAGGTAAGCAATGTGTTTATCTGTGATAGCAAGCTATGGTGTGAATAGGGACATTATTAGAAAATTAATGAATAGGGTTTTTATTGTAGAGTCCTTCATTAGTATAAACTGTGCCTTTAATATAGATACCAATACATGAGAGATTATTGTGAGCCTAGGAGTGTATCATGAAATACAGATTTGTGACACAAGAAAGGTTCTTCTGAAAATTCTAATTCCAATTTTTTTTTAACTTATGGTTAAAACGAGGGAGGTATCACAGTTGAAATAAATGATTACTCCCTAAAATAGAATTGTAAATAGGATTCTGAAGAATTAGTTTGCTAATTGTTCTTCATTATGCAAAGTAATGTTTTATAAATGGAAAAACTAATCTTTCTTCAAGAGGAAAAATTGTATTCATGTAGAACTTTGACTATGGAGAGCCCCTGGAAATTTCACAGAAGACTCTTTTCTGTGGATTTGTTCATTATCACACTAACCCAGATTGTTTTTGATGTTTTAGTTTGTGCCCTAGATCTGAGAGTTATGATATGGCCTCCCTCAAATACTTTGAATAAATCTCATCTTATATTATTGCTTCATGTTAAAAATATGATTTAGATTTCTTTTATAGACCCACTCTTCTGATGAAAGGTATACAATCTATCTACTCAAATCTTTTAAAATTAGAGTTGTTTTCTTACTGATTTTGAAAGTTCTTTATAATGCTCAATACAATGTTTTTGTCAGAGACATGATCTGCCAATATTTTCCCCAGGTTATAACTTGTCTTCTAATTTTCATAATAGTGTCAAAGATGAAAATTTTAATTTATCAGTTTATTCACATTTAATTTAATAGCTGATGCTTTCACCATACCTTTCAGCTAGAGCAGCTTTAAACTTATAGAAAACTTGCAGAAATTGCAAAGACAGTTGCCATATACCCTACACCCAGCTTTCCCCATTATTAACATTAGCATGGTACATTTGTCATAGCCAGTGAATGTGTTTTGTGCTTTTAATGACCTAAGAAGTGTTTGCCTATCCCAAAGTCAAAATGATATTCTATGTTCTTGCATAGAAATTTTATAATTTTTGCTTTTGTATTTAGGTATATGTTTTATTTAATTTTTGTGATGAGCTGATGTAATGTTGAAGTTCTTTATTTGTTATCTTTCTATGTGGATATTCAGTTGTTCTAGCACCATTTGCTGAAGAGGAAAAAAAAAAACACTGAAGAGATCTTTGGTGGTTTTACTTTTTTAATCTTCTATATTTTCCATGTCAGTAAAATAGCATGAGCAATTGTAGAGAGAACATTATGCTGTGATATTAGTTAGTCACAAAAAGTGAAAGGTTGGATGTTCTTCCTCATATGTAGAAGCTAGGGAGAAATTGGAACATAAGAGGGACTCCAGACAATGGAGGAGAAACCTTAGTTGAATGAAGAAGGGGACCTAATGAGGGAGATGGGAGGAAGGAAGAGGGAAACACCTCAATGGTCATGATGTACACACACAAACTTATCAAAACCTATCATTGTGCTGAGCATGGGAAGGAAGGGAGGGGAAGGAGTAGGGCGGGAACTGGGGGAAGGCTGAATGAATACTATGTGCATGTATGCCTCTATCCCTCTGAACTTCAGATGTATAATTACAATGCACCAATAAAAAAGAAAAATATGACCTGCTGATTCTTCTTCCATAAGCCAACTTTTCTTGGTCTCCTCTTCTACTGCATTTATTTTCACTAATATTGTTCTTTTTATGGCTAAGTAGAATTCAATTGTGTATATATCTCATACTTTTCTAATCCATTTATCTGTTGATGGACATTTCAGCTGGTTCCACAGTTTGGCAATTGTGAATTGTGCAGATATAAACATAGATATGCATGCATTGGTCTGCTAGTTTGGCTTCCATTCTTTGGTTAGATACCCAGGAGTGGTATAGTTCAGTTCGGTCATATGGTAGGTTCATTTCCATTCTTCTGAGGATCCTTCACACTGTTTTTCAGAGTGGTTTTACTAATTTACAGTCACACCAACAGCGTATCAGAGTTCCTGCTTCTCCACATCCTCCACATCCTCATCAGCATTTGTTATTGTTTGTGTTTTTAATGATTGCCATTCTAACTGGGGTTAAGTGAAATCTCAGGGTAGTTTTGATTTGCATCTCTCTGATTGCTAATGATGTTGAACTTTTTTTTTCATACATTTATTGATCATTTGTATTTCTTCCTTTGTGAATGGTCTATTTAGTTCACTTGCCCATTTTTGTTTGTTTATTTATTTATTTATTTATTTGGCAGTGAGTTTCTTGAGTTCTCTGTATATTCTTGATATTAGTCCTGTATCAGAGAAGTAGCTGGCAAAAATTTTCTCCCATTCTGTCTGCTCTCTGTTGAGTTTCTTCATAGTTTCCTTTGCTGCACAGAAGCTCTTCAGTTTAATGCAATCTCATGTATTAATCCTCATTTTAATTTCTTGTGCCTTTGGGGTCTTGTTGAGGAAATTCCATGCCTATATGTTGGAATTTTAGTCTTGTATTCTCTTCAAGTAGCTGCAAGGTCTCTGGTCTAATTTTCAAGTTTTTGATTCATCTTGAATTGACTCTTGTGCAGGGTGAGAAAGTGGAGCTTATTTTCCATTTTTTTTTTTTTGAATATGGATAACCAGTTTTGCCAATACCATTTGTTAAATAGGCTACTTTTTCCAGTGTATGTTTTTGGCCCCTTTGTCAAAAGTCAATTGGCTAAAAATATGCAGATTTGTTTCTACGTCTTTTAGTTTGCTCCATCAATCTATGTGTCTGCTTTTGCCAACACCATGCTGTTTTTATTACTATGGCTTTGTGGTATAGTTTGAGCTCAGGAATTGTGATGCCTCCTACATGGTTCTTATTGCTGAGAAATATTTTGGCTGCTCTGGGGTTTTTGTTGTTTCAAATGAATTTCAGGACTGATTTTTCTTTATCTGTAAAGAATGACCTTGATATTTTAATGGGTACTGTATTGAATCTGTAGATCACTTTTGGAAGAACGGCCATTTTGATGATCTTTATTCTGCCTATCCAAGAGTATGGATGGTCCTTCTGCCTTCTAAGATCTCCTTCAATTTCTTTATTCAATGTTTTATATGTTTTATAATTTTCCTTGTAGAGGTCTTTTACCTCCTTGATTAGGTTTATTCCTAAGTATTTTATTGTTTAGGGGGGTTATTGTGAGTGGACATGTTTTCTGAGTTTCTTATTCAGTGGATCTATGGTTGACATATAGAAAAGCTTCTGGTTTTTTAGGATTGATTTTGTATCCAGAACCTTTACTGAATTTGTTGATCAGTTGTAAAAATCTTTTGGTTGAGCTTCTAAGTATAGTATCATGTCATCTGCAAATAGAGATAGCTTCAGTTCTTTTCCCATTTGTACTTCTTTGGTTTCCTTCTCTTGCTTTATTCCTCTGGTTAGAGTCTCAAGTACTATATTGAAAATGATTGGTGATAGTGGACATCCTTGACTTGTTCTTGACTTTAAAGAGAACTCTAGTAGTTTTCCCCCATTCAATATGATGCTGGCTGTGGGCCTATTATAGATTGCTTTTATGATATTGAGGTATGTTCCTTTTATTCTTATTCTCTGCAGTGTTTTTAGCATGAATGGGTATTGGATTTTTTCTAATGCTTTTTCAGCATTCATTGAAATGATCATGTAATTTTTGTCCTTAGTTCTGCTTATGTGGTGAGTTATATAGATTGTTTTTCATATGTTGAATCTGCCTTTCATTCCTTGGATGAATCTGACTTGGTTGTGGTGTATAATTTTCTTGATGTGGTTTTGAATGTATGTTGCTAGTATTTTGTTTAGAAGTTTTGTGTCTAAGTTCATCAATGATATTAATCTAATTTTCCTTTCATGAGCTGTCTTTATTCAGTTTTGGTATTAATGTTTTTGGGAGAGTCACATCTCTTTCTATTTCATGAAATAGATTGAGGATTATTTAGATTATATAATCTATAAAGGTTTTATAAAACTTGGTTAGGAAACCATCTGGACCTGGGCTTTTTTTGATGGTGACTCTTTATTGCTGTTTCAATTTTTTTTTTTTATTGCATTGGTCAGCTTAAATTTCCTATATCTTCTTGATTCAATTTAGGAAGGTTTTACATGTCTAGAAATTTGTTCTTCTAGGCTTTCTTTTTTGTGAGTATCACTTTTCAAAGTAGTTTCTGATAATCCTCTGGATTTCTGCACTGTCTATGGTAATATCACATTTCTCATCTCTTATTTTAGTGATGGTTGATTCTCTCTTTTGGTTAGGTTGGTGAAGAGTTTACCTATCTTATTAATTTTTTTAAGAAGCCAGCTTTGGTTTTTTTTGTTCTCTACTTCACTGATTTATGCTCTGATTTTAGTGATTTCCTGTCTTTAAATGGCTTTGGGGTTAGACTGTTCCTACTTTTCAAGGAATTTGAGGTGTGTCACTAGGCTATTTATCTGGTGATTTTCTGTTCTTTTGTGTGAGCACTCACTGCTATGAATTTTCCTCTTACCTGACTTCAAAGTGTCCTAGAGATTTTGGTATGTTGTGTTACTATTTTCATTTGTTTATAGGAATTTCTTTATCTCTCCCCTTATTTTCTATGACCTATTCTTCATTCAGCAGTAGGGTGTTCAGTCTTCATGTATTTATGAAATTTGTCTGAGTCTTCTTATAGTTGATTTCCAGTATCATTCCATTATGGTCTGAAAAAATACAAGGGGTTATGTCATATTTTTTAAATTTGCTGGTGCTACCTTTGTCACCCAGGATATGGTTTATTTTGGAGAATATTTTGTGAGCAGCTGAAAATAATGTGTATTCAGCTGTACTTGAATGGAATAGTTTGTAGTAGGTCCATTTGGTTTATGGTGTTCCTTAGGTCTGAGGCATTTTTATTGATATTTTGTCTAGAAGATGGGTCTAGTGGTATGTGAGGAGTGTTGCAGTCTCCCAATATTACTGTATTGGGATCTGTGTGAGACTTAATGTCACAGAGTTTGTTTTATTAAAGTGGCTGCACCTATGTTCAGAGCATAAGTGTTAACTATCATTATATCCTCATATTGGATTGTTCCTCTTACCAGTAAAAAATGGTTTGCTTTGTCACTCCTAATAAGTTTAGGCTTGAAGTCTAATTTGTCTGATATCATAGTTGCTATTCCTGCTCGTCTTTGAGTTCCATTGGCATGGATTACCTTGCTCTAGCCCTTCTTCTTTAGTTTGTGAGTATCTTTACTTGTAAGATGTGTTTCTTGCAGGGAGCATATAGATGGATTATGGTCTTTAATCCATTTTGCCACCTTATATCTTTTGATTGGGGAGTTGAGGTCATTGATATTCAGTGTGACTGTTGAGAGATTATTTTTAATTCCTAACATTTGAGTTGTAACTTCTGTTTGAGGTAGTGTTTGTTCTTCTTTGCTTAGTTGTTCATTTGATGGAAATTATCCTTTCTCTGGTTTTGGCATTTATTTTTAATTTATTCTTTGTAATTTATCTTTTTGAGTATTTTCTCTAGTGTTTATTTGGAAGACAAAAATTCTCTCAGTTTCTATTTGTCATGGAAGATTTTTGTTTTCCCATCAGATGTGATAGATGTCTCTGCTGGGTAGAGTAATCTTGCCTGGAAGTTGTTTTCTTTCAGAGTTTGAAATATGTTGCTCCAGGCCCTCCTGGCCTTAATGACTTGGTTTGAGAAGTCTGGAGTGATTCTTATTATTTTGCTTTTGAATGTCACTCAGTCTTTTGCTCTCATTGCATTTAAGATTCTCTCCTTGGCCTCTACATTGATAAATTTGATTATTATGTGGTGTGGTGAACCTTTTCTCTGATCTTGTCTAATGAGGGTTCTATATGTTTCCTGTACCTGTGGGTGGATTGACCTCACTTTCTATTTTTTGGAAAATTCTCTGATATTGTTTCTCTGAAGATTTTTCATCCCTTTGGTTTTGGCTTCTAGACCCTCTTCTATGCCTATTATTCTTAGGTTTGCTCTTTTTTAATTATCCCATATCTCTTGGATGTCCACTTCATGCTGTTGAATTGATTTTTCTAAATTATATACCATGCGTTCATTTATGGAGTGATTGTCTTCTAAGAGTGAGATTTTGTTTTCTGTGTGGTCTAGTCTACAATTGATGGTTTGTATTGATGTTTTCACTTCATTTATTGCATCCTTCACTTCTTTCAGAGCTTCTTCTTTTTGATTCCTGTTCAGGGTGTCATATTATTTGTTGATTTGATGTTTTGTTTCTTTCAGGATCTCTCTGAATTTTTTTCTGAAATACTGTATCATTTCTACTATTAAACTTCTGAATTCTCCTTCTGGCATCATCTACAACTCTGAGATGGTGGGACTCTGAGATTGTGGGATTATGGGGACTCATTGTTTCCTTGCTATTCTTTTTTTTCATGCTTTCAAGTTTCTTAAGTTTATATCTTTGTTGTTTTTGATGGTTCTCTCTACTCTATGGATTTCCTATGTCTAATCTCTCCCTTTATAGTATCTTATTCTAGAGGTAAATATATACCTTAAGGTATGTCTTTAAATAGACTCTACAATATGGGTATTCACAGCTTTCTGTTGAGTATTTACCACCCTATAGTGCCCACTTCGAGGTCTGTGCCCCGTATCACCCTTCTGTTATTCTGCCTGTAGATCTTCAGTACTGTGTTGCACTTGCAGTTACTCAAAGACTCTGCCTGCTTCAATGGTGAAATTGATTGTTTTCAGGTGTTAAAGATGAGGGACCTGCCTTTTGCCTCCATAATAGGAAGTAGTCTCTGAAGTGAGTAGAGCAGTTTGTGTCCTGTGCGTTTTTGAATTTCTATGTGTGGGGTGCTCGGTGGTTCCTTCTGTCAGCTGTGATTGGTTTGTCCTTACTGTCCAATAGTGTTTCCTTTTCATTCACCTATGTGGTCCAGCCTCAGCAGTAGGGGTTTAGAGGATTCAGCTGGTATATACAGGAGCAAATTATATCGTAATCAGTGATTAAGGGTGAGTGAGGAGGAAGGGGATAGAGAGATGGGTACAAGAATAGGGTAAAATATAAAATAGAGTTAAATAGAATAAGAGTTTGTATGTGATTAGGTAATATATAATAAAGAATAAAGATAGTGAAAATAAAAGAAAATTATAGTAACCAGTGTAGAATATTTAGATATAGTGATAGAAGATGGATATAATACCAGGAAGTGGCAGGCAGGTTCACTAGGAGTCAGACAAACAAAACACAGACAGTCTCTCATATGTATGCCCTCAAGAGGAGAGGAAGAGAAAAAGAGACAGAAAAATAAATAAATAAATAAAGCCTTAAGAATTGCTCAACCAAAAATGAGTAAAATTTCCTTGTTGGAAGAGAGCTGATTCCCCTTGTATTGTTGGATATCTCCTTGCTGTTTGTTATGTTTTGTTTTGTTTTCTTTTTTCTCTTCTTGGTTTTATGCTTGTTTAGAAGAGATGTGAAAGATACTCCATGGCTCTGGTTCAAGCCTGCTCACCCACCTGCTGTTTCCTACTTTGCTAAGGATGCAGGTTGGAGTAGAGGTACAGGGACGGGCAGGCTCTAACTTCTGGCTGCTGGAAGGAGTCTCTTCTGGGCTGGGGTTTGGAGTAGGACCCAGGCCACTCACCCAGCATTCACTAGGGTCCTAGGCTTGATCCCTTGCACTGCCAAAAAAGAAAAAGAAAAAGAAGAAAGAGAAAGAGAGAAGGAAGGAGAGAAGAAAGAGTGAAAACATGCAAAAGGATAAAAAAAAATCCCCCCAAAACTCAAACCTACAAATACACAAGTACAGAGGAGCAGCAAAAAACAAAGAGACAGACAGAATAAAAAGGCAAAGGAAAAGAAAATAAAAAGAACAACAATAAAAATCATGCTCACTTGGTCTCGGCAGCCTTCTTGTGTCTGTTAAAGTCCACTTATTACAGTAGGTTCCCAAGCATGGTCCAAATGTTCTTGCTTGCTTGTAAACCTGTAACAGGTGTCAGCTTACAGATGCAATGCTATGGTCTCCTGCCCCATGTCTCTCTGTCTGCATGGGCACCGAGCACTGGGCTCCAGGTGCAGTGTCCATTTCAACGCAAGCACCTGGACTCTGTGCTCTCCACAGAGAAGGCTGGGTTGGTCTGTGGCTTCCAAGCTTCATGTCTTCCTCAGAGTTCTGTGTGTGGCATGCCGCCATGGTCTGCATAAATTCCCACCCCTTTTCATGGTCTCTTTTCTGTTACCTCGTGAGGCGTGCACTCACCTCCCTGGGATTTGTGCACTCACCTCTTTGGCTGGTACCATGGGACAGGGGTAGGAAGGGATGAAATAGCAGATTGAGTCATCTTTCTCTGTCCTGTCCCCACATGACAGTGTGGTTCTGTGGCTGGTGTCTGTAGTGTCCATGGAGTAAGTCTCAGGTTCCTGGATATAAGGTTTTCTTGGATTTCCAGAGTTCCCAATGGTCCACAGTGTGCACTATTGTTCTAGCATCTTTACTGGTTTGAGGATTAGTTGTTTATTGTTCCTTTTTCAGCCTGGTTGTTTAAAAGTGGTCTTGTAGATATTATTGATTTTCTCTGTCTTTAGTTCCCACCTCCCATGAAGGTAGTCTGGGATGTGGGATGCTGTTCAGTTCAGAGCTTCGTGAGTTGAGTTAGAGACAGGATGCCCGAGGGTCCTTACTCCATTGCCTCTTCCCCCCAGCAGGTCATATTGCTGAGAGAGTGATCAATAATTCTGCCACCCTTCACCCATTTGAACTCTACTGCAGAGTCCAGAAGGCCTGGCTCTGTTATGACTCCTCATTTTCCATTTGGTCTGGTTCAGTAGTTGAGAATCCTGTATTTTTCCACATCCTCCCATTGCTTAATACAACTTCAATGGGTCTTTATTTCTTATAATCTAAAAGAAATTTACCAGCAAGTCTACTCACACAAAGCAGTCTGCTATTCATGGGGTGGAGATGAATGGCCACAGAGAAACTTATGCTGGCTCCAAGAATTCTCCTTTATGGTAGAGTCTCCTTGTGCAAAATCAGAGCTATGATTTTCTATCATAATATCATATTTCTTACAGTTGTAAAAATTGCTAAGATTGGGGGAAACATACGAATATATTAACTCAGTTATTTTTCAAATTTAATTTTCAGGTCATTTGAACTCAGAGATCAGAGTTCTGAAAACAAGTAATCTGAATTGAGGTGGAGAGAGAGCTGCAGGTAAGAAACTTCTGAATATAGGTCAAGACATGTGCCAGTGAAACTGGTTATCAGAGATGGCCCAAGGGTCTCCAAAGCCTTATTATTCATGCATGAGTGCTATAGTTACTGTCTGTCAAAGGCATATGTGTTAAAGACTTGGTCCCTAATCTGTGGCACTCTCAGAAGGTGCCGAAACCACTAAGAGATGGGGCCTAATGGAAGAAATGTCATAGAGGTGTGTCCTTAAAGGGATATGGGACCCCAGCCCCTTCCCCTTGCCTTGCTTCCCACCTGCCATTAGGTGAATAGGCCTCCTCTGCCATGTTTTCCCACCATCACAGCTACACCCCAAACAATGGAGCCAACCAGACAAGGAATGAACCTCTGAAACCATGAGCCAAAATAAACTTTTCCCCCTTAGAAGTTATTTATCTAAGATATTTTGTCACAGCAATGAAAAACTGACTAACTCAATGAAGCATGGCATGTCACACTTAACATCACGGGCTGAGGTGTCACAATACCTTGATTTACAGGTCATCCCCGTAAGATGAGCTGCGTGATGTTGGCAGATTATAAAGTCTTGTTAAGCTTCAATTCCTTCTAATGAAACAGGAGTGAGTCTTCTAACAAGGAATGTGCCTGGAACCGAGTAAGTGCTCAGTAACTGTTAAGCTTATCTCATTGCTTCCAGATATTCCCCAGGACTCAGGCAGGGAACTGGAGGCCTGTTCATGGTCCTGAATTTCCAGGCTTGTCAGGGACCAGCAGTATTTAAGGTTTTTGGAGACTTACAGAGGTGTGGAAGTCTGTTTTTACAGGCATACAAAGTTGAATTTTCTTGAGTGCATGCTGGCTGCTGACCTAGGCAGAGAGTTCTGTTTGTTCTATGTTCTAGGAGACAAAATGTTGTCAAAACTTTAACTATGTTGCTTGTAATGTATATGTTTGCTCTCTGAACCGTGACCAGTGCTCTGATGCAGTGGATAACATGCCTGACTATGGATCAAAATATTCCAGGTTCAAATCCTGGTGATCAAAGGAGTGTATAAGGAATAAACTAAATAGACTTAGGACTGCTGCATTATTCACTGACAGTCCTCCCAAATCTATCTCTTGTCTTTCTCTTTCTTAATCCTCACTCCCCATTTCAGGACCATTTGTCTTTGTGGGCAGGCTCTGGACGTGAAGGGTGTGGTGAGTAACGTATCGGGAGGAAAAAAAAAAAAGGAAAAAGAAAAAGTAAAACCCAAGATGGGACAGGGAAATAGTCGCTTGCTTTTTGTACATATGCTTAAAAATTTGTTGCCTGCCGGGGGAAAGAAGGTAGGGCATCAGCAACTTTGTAATTTTTAAAATTTTATTGAGGAGGTATCCCCCTGGTTTCCTGAGGAAGGAACTGTAAATTTAGAAACCTGGCAAAAGGCAGGACAGAGATTACAAAATTATTATGATGTTCATGGTCCAGAAAAGGTGCCTGTAGATATATTTAGTTTATGGGCTTTGATTAAAGATAGTTTAGATTTTAGACATGAAAGAGAAAAAATGCAGACTGATAAAATTAAGGAAGGAACAGCAGCAGGTGCATTAGACGTGGCTAGGGAAAGTGAAACCAAACCTACTGCACCGCCCAAGCCAATGTATGCTGAGCCTTTAGATCATGGAGATGAGAAAATTTTGGAAAGAAAAGCTGCTCCATATAATCAAGAGGATGACAATGATTCTCCTCCACTCATAGCTTTAACTCGCTCAGAGTATGAGACAGATAAGTGTTGGTTGGAAATGAAAAACCTTAAGGAAGGGGTGGAGCAGTTGACAAGTCAAATTAATCGCGTGACAGACAAATCACCTGATCACTTGTCAACTTCCTCACCTTCTGTCCTTGCTGGCTTTGATCCTCCCGTCTCAGACCCTCCAGCTTATCCTGAGCAGGTGATTGCCGTAGGTCGGCAAACTCCTGGCTGGAAAGCCTTATCCTTAGCCTGTAGTCTCACCTTTATAAGCTGCAGTAAATCAAGTGGCTCAGTGGGCAGAGGATATTACAGAATTTCAAATGTTCCCAGTAATAGAGGTGGCTAATGCTCAAGGTAATTTAGTTCGCCAGAACGCCCCAATTCAATTTAAACAGCTAAAAGAGTTAAAAACAGCTTGTTCACAATACGGCCTACAGCACCCTTTACTCAAGCATTGTTAGAAACTTTGTCTAAGGATGCTCTATGCCCATTGGATTGGAAACAATTGGCTAAATCGTGTCTTTCTGGAGGAGATTACTTGTTGTGGAAATCTGAGTATAGTGAGCAATGTCAGGCTACTGCAGATATTAACCAAGCCCAGAATATACAGATTAGTTTTGATATGCTTGCTGGAGAAGGACGATACAGCGAAGCTGCCCAACAGGTTCATTTTGATCCTGCCGTGTATGTGCAGATAAATGCTGCGGCCAAGCGGGAATGGTTTAAACTTCCCTCATCAGGAAGACAAACAGAAGATCTATCTAAAATTAGGCAAGGCCCTGAGGAGCCTTATCAAGATTTTGTATCTAGATTATTACAAACCTTGAGTCAATTGTTAGGAGATGGAGATGCTGGTCTGCTCTTGGTAAAATAATTAGCTTATGAAAATGTTAATGCTGCTTGCCAGGCTGCTAATCTTTCTGATTATATTCGATTGTGCTCTGATATTGGACCTTCTTATATTCAAAGATTAGCTTGGCTGCAGCATTATAAGGAAAAACAGTTAAAGAAGTATTATTTCAGCAGTCCAGAAGGTCTAGAGGTAGGGCTGCAGGTCCTGTAGGAAGTTGTTTTGGATGTGGCCAAATGGGACATCAGGTTAAGCAATGCCCTAATAGACAACAAAATAACTCCCCTAAAAAGGAGCCAGGCCTCTGTCCTAAATGTAAGAGAGGAAAACATTGGGCCAATGAATGTAAGTCTAAAAAGTATGCTATGGGAAACCCAATCTTTCAGGGAAATGGGAGGAAGGGCCAGCGTCAGGCCCCCAAACAATGTTATGGGGCACTGCAGACGTTCGTTCCTCAGCAAAACAATCCATTCAAGACCTCTATCGAGCAACCCCAGGCAGCGCAGGATTAGACCTCAGTGCCGCCTCCTACACAGTACTAACTCCTAAAATGGGAATGCAGGCCCTTCCTACTGGGGTTTTTGGTCCTTTGCCAAAGGGTACAGTAGGGCTCTTATTAGGGAGGAGTAGTACTACTATGAAGGGAATCTTGGTGGCCCCAGAAATAATAGATGCCGATTATAAGAGAGAAATTAAAATAATGACCCACTCACCTAACAATATTTTGGTTATTAATCAAGGTCAAAGATTAGCTCAATTGATATTGTTGCCCCAAGTTCAAACCAAAATGGTATTCTTAAAGACAAAAGAGGACGAGGAGGCTTTGGATACTCAGACGCATACTGGGTGCAGGCTATCGGGAGGCAGCGACCTGAATTGCAACTCTCCATTAATGGAAGACAGTTTATGGGATTGCTAGATACTAGAGCAGATGTTTCTGTCATCGCTGCTGACCAATGGCCATCCCATTGGCCTAAACATCCCTCAATTACTCATTTACAGGGTATAGGCCAGAACCAAAGCCCTAAATAAAGTAGTGACAAATTGCAGTAGAAAAATCAGGAGGGACACAAAAGGATTTTTCAGCCATATATTGTGCCAAATTTGCCTCTTTAATACAGATGATCAGAGTGGAATCTAAAAAATATTTTGGAAATAAACCTGCCCTGATTGGTGTTCCTTTTACAAAACAGCAGGTAGATTGGGTATTTCAAAATGTGGATTCTTGGACTATTGCTTTTGCAGCTTTTGAAGGAGATATTGATAACCATTATCCTAAAGATAAATTGTTACAGTTTGTTAATAATCACTCATTGGTGTTTCCTAAAATAATAAAACAAAAACCCTTGCTCTTTTGGAATTTACTGAAGGGTCTGCCAATGATAAAGCAGCTTATGTTATTCAAAATAAATGTTATGCCTTTCATAAAGCCCCTGCTTCTGCACAAGTTGTTGAATTAGGAGCTGTGACAGCAGTGTTTGAACAATTATCTACAGTCTCATTTAATTTATATACAGATAGTCATTTTGTGGCTAGAGCTCTGCAAATCCTTGAAACTGTTGCTTATTTAGATACTGCAAACCTTCAAGTTAAGGAATTATTTCTGCAAATTCAATGTTGTATCAGGATAGGAGGTTACTTTACTTTGTGGGTCATATCAGAGCTCACTCAGGGCTGCCAGGTCCTTTGGCAGCTGGTAAGGCTCTGGCTGATGCGGCAACTCAGTTAGTGGGATTGTCTGTACTTGATCAGGCTCGAAAATCTCATGCTTTACATCACCAGAATAGTTTAGGTCTCCAAAGACAATTTCAACTCACTAGGGAAGCTGCCAGACAGATAGTAAAGCAATGCTCCTCGTGTCTACAACATACCTCTGTGCCTCATCTTGGTGTAGATCCCCGTGGTTTAAAATCTAATTACTTATGGCAAATGGATGTGACTCATGTGACTGAATTTGATAAGTTAAAGTTTGTGCATGTTACTATTGATACTTATTCTGAGTTTTTGATGGCTACCGCACAAACCGGTAAAGCTACTAAGCATGTTATTTCGCATTGTCTCAAATGCTTCTCTTTTGTGGGCATTCTGGCTGTTCTTAAGACAGATAATGGCTCTGTATATACAAGCCACACATTCCAAAAATTTTGTCATCAATTTGGCATAACCCATAAGATGGGGATACCTTATAATCCTCAAGGCCAAAGTATTGTTAAACAAGCAAATGGGGCATTAAAAGTTCAATTATTAAAAATAAGAAAGGGGAAGTTATACCCCCAGACACCACAAAATTCTTTGAACTATTCTCTTTTTATTTTACATTTTCTAAATGTGGATGTGCATGGTCATTCGACTGCAGACAGATTTTGGCATCCTCGTACTCAGGATACCTATGCTCAGGTTAAATGGAGAGATCCCTGCATGGGACAATGGCATGGACCTGGCCCAGTATTAATATAGGGATGAGGGCAAGTGTGTGTTTTTCCACAGAATGAAGAAAGCACATGGTGGCTTCTTGAGAGGCTGGTGCAGTTCTCTGGACAAGTGTCAGGATCAAAGCCAGACAGCGATGATGCTATGGTGGATGTGGCTGATGATGGTCTCAGCACAGATGATGTCAGCTGAGAAGTATTGGGCTTATTTCCCAGATCCACCATTGTTACATCCTGCAGTATGGGAAGAGTCAGAGATCGTCATAACAGTGAATAATTCTCATCTGTTAGGTCTGTCTGCAACAGCTAGTTCTCCACCTTCTGAAACTGTGACTATTAATTATACAGGACTAGGTACTGGAGTACCTATTTTTTTCTCAAAAGGTGTGACTGTTCCAGGATGCTTAACATTGGCACCACAAGTGCTGCACAGGGGCTTGCCTTTACATCCGAATTGTCTTGTACAAGGAGTTGTCATCTGGGGGCCTGAGGGGAATGATGCTGAGGATGTGACGTCTCCTCAATCACATCTTCCCTGGGAAGTTGACTCTGTATGCTATATAATAATAGCATACATTGGAGAAAGTGCGTTTCCTCTGTTCCCCAGAGATGCAATGTGACAAGTACAGCAGACTATATTCTGGACTGGTCTGTAGGCCAAGCTTTTAATCAATACTTAAGGCAATGGACCGCCTCGGCAGGAATAAGTACAGAGGACTTATCTTAAGGACTGGTCAGTAGAGTGAGCTGTTAATCAATACTTACTGCTGTGGACAGAAGTTAATCAAATTAAATGTAGAGCTTTGCCTGAAATGAAACTAGGTTTTACTGCAGGATTGTGGTGGTCTTCCTCCCAGAAGCCGCAGACTTATATATGGAAGTTGGTGGCTGCAGTGGGGTAGGTAAAGCCATTTAAAAAACCAAATGAGACAAGGCCTGAAAATGTAACTGCATGTGTACATTTACTTATGTGATATTGATTGGACATGTTAATATTAGTTTTGCTAACCATTTCAATTTTATTTGTCAAAATTGTATTCTTACCTCCTATGTGTCTAACATACCTACTGGAATGCAGATTATGGTAGTTAAACAACTTCTTTTGTCTTGTTACCTGTCGATGTATCTGGGCCCTGGTATAGTGATAAGGAGTTACAAATTTTACAAGAAATCGATCAGGCATTGAGTCATCCCCGCAGAATAGTTGGACTAATTATTGCTGGAATTGTTGCTCTCCTTACTCTTTTAGCTACAGCTACAACTTCTGCTGTTGCTTTATCTCAAGAAGTACAGACAGCTTCTTTTGTTAATCAGATGTCTAAAAATGTTACTTGTTCTTTAGAAACTCAAGAGCATTTAGATATTAAATTAGAACATAGATTAAACACCTTATATGATACTGTTTTATACTTAGGAGATGAGGTTCAGGATTTGAAGACTAGTATTCAAGAGTTAAAGACTAGAACAAGTTTAAAGTGTCATGCTAAATTTGTTTGGATCTGTGTTACTTCCTAAGTTTATAATCAGAGTGATCATAGCTGGGATAAGGTTAAGGCACATTTGCAAGGAATATGGCATCATGAAAATATATCACTAGACTTGTTAAAATTATATCAAGAAATTACTGATCTTAAGGATGCTGAACCCCTTACTTTCGATGCAGCTAAGACTGCTCAAAATATTCTGGAAAAATTACAAGCTGTCCTGCCCTCCTGGTCATTGTTCACTTCTTTAACTGGAGGTCTTTTAGGTGTTGGAATTTTATTGCTCCAAGGTCTGTGTTTGCTTCCTATATTGGTGTGAACCTTTGTCAGGACTAAATGGAAAATAAAAGCTGAAATACATGAAATAAAGTTCTGTATGACCCCTTATGCAGGAACTGGTAGTCAATGACAGGTAAGATTCTCTTAAGGACAGACAGGTCAACCTAAGACAGGACATAGGTGTATATCACTTATGCTCCCATGATGGGTAGGACTTGTATCTGCCTGTCTTATAACCGAAGACAGGCAGTTTGCTGTGTCTCAACTATGAGAGTTGATGACTTTTGTTCTATATTTAAAGAAAGGGGAAACTGTCGGGGACCAGCAATATTTAAGGTTTTTGCAGACTTACAGAGGTTTGGAAGTCTGTTTCTACAGGCATACAAAGTTGAATTTTCTTGAGTGCATGCTGGCTGCTGACCTAGGTAGAGAGTTCTGTTTGTTCTATGTTCTAGGAGACAAAATGTGTTCTAGGAGACAAAATGTGTTCTAGGAGACAAAATGTAGTAAAAATGTAGTCAAAACTTTAACTATGTTGCTTGTAATGTATATGTTTGCTCTCTGAACTGTGACCAGTGCTCTTGTACAATGGATAATGGATCTGACTATGGATCAAAATATTCCAGGTTCAAATCCTGGTGATCAAAGGAATATATAAGAAATAAACTAAATGGACTCAGAACTGCTGCAGTATTCACTGACAGTCCTCCCAAATCTATCTCTTGTCTTTCTCTTTCTTAATCCTCACTCCCCATTTCAGGACCGTTCGACTTTGCCGGCGGGCTCCAGCACAGGCTAATTGTTCACTTTGTGGCAAAGGCCTCCCATTTCCCTGAGCCATCCCATCTGTTCAGCCATCTCTCTCCCTGTGCAATTTCCATCCTCCTTTTTAAGACCCTTAATTGGTTTTGGTAATAGAGTGATCAGCACCACCTGAGCATCAGCTATCAGAAACAAACACAGTTCCTTCGAGGAGCTGTGGCATGCTAATGATTTCCAAATAAAGGGAGTGTTCTGTTGTACCTCTGATTAACTGCTACATTATACCAGTGCATTTTTTTTATACAATCTTTGTTTTGTTTTGAAATCATTTGTCTCATGGCCAGCTAGTCAATCCAGGAGCACCTGCAATAACATTGGGAAAAAATTCCTTTATCTTATTTTCCTTTCAATTTTTAACTCCAGTTCATTTTTAAAGTATCCCATTGGGATGTTCTATTTCTTCTATTTTTCTGGCTCATGTGTCCTATGTAGCCAATTAATTTTTTAAATAGATGCTATCTCTGGGATGTTGTTGCTCTTTGCCAGGCATTAGCATTGCCATGCCAAGCTTGGCACGTGAATTCTTTCACAGTCTCTCCAGGTCCACATGATAACGGCACCAGGCCAAAGGAACTACTGAGTTGAAGCAGCTAGAAAGTCAATTCAAGTAGGATTAGTTTAACACCTGCTGAAGCAGTAAGCATAGAGGTTAGGTCAGGAGACATGGAAAAGAATTCAAATATGCTGGGTTATATGAATAAAACTCTCCATTTCCAGCATTATAATAAAGCTATACATATTTTTTTTTTTGCTAAAATATGGTGTGTGTGATGTAATACAAACACGCACCCTTTGGGTGCTTATTTTAATTTTTATGCTGGTCTCAGTGTTGAGATCCCATCGAGAATGGTGTACATGTCCAGTCTCAAAGGCTAAAGCAATTCAGATCTGTTTTAGATTTTCTTTATAGTATTTTGAACAGTAGAAACATTTCATAGTTAATAAAAAAAAGACAGATTGGAAGATTGTAATTGGAGGAAAACCTAGTTGGGGACTCACTGTGGTAGTCCAGGAGAACTGAAAATGACAAGTATCAGAATGGGGGCAGGACCTATGAAGTACAGAAATGAGAGCAGTCTTAAGATTTTTAAATGTTTTTGTGACGTTTAATTAACAAACCACAAAATTAACCTCTTTTGATAAACAGTACCATGACCTTTAAACACCATCTCAAACCAAATATAGGACAGCTCTATGACCCCCTGCCCAAAGTCCCTCATACCACCCTGTTGTAGTCGACCCCTCTCCATTCCAACCCTGAGAGCCTCTGATCTCTGTTCTACAGTTTTTCCCTTTTGTAATATCATAAAAATGAAGCTTTATTGTAGTTAATTTTTTGAATATTTTTCTTTTCATTCAGCAGTATGCCTGTGAGATGAAACCATGTTATTCTTATATTAGTAGTTTCTTTTTATCCTGAGTGGCATTCCAAATTGTGGATATTTCAGAGTATAACAATTCACCTGTTGAAGGACATTTGTGTTTTTTCCAGTTTTAGTCACTTTTGAATAGATCTGGTATAAATATTTGTGTACAGGTTTTTGTATGATCATAAGTTTTCACTGCTTTAGAGTAAATACACCAGAGTGAAATTAATGCAAACATAAAAATTTGCCAAACTGTTTTCCAAAGTTTGTATACTGTGGGGCATGTGGCACATATCTGTAATCCCAGGACTCAGGAGGGTGAGACAGGAGGATAGCAGGTTTGAGGCCATCCTCAGCAGTTTAGCCAAACCCTTGGCAACTTAGTAAGACCCTGTTTCAAAATAAAAAATAAAAAAATTTAAAAGACTTGGGATGTAACTTTGGAGGTACAAGGACCCTGTGTTCAATCCCTAGTACAAAGCAAACAAACAAACAAACAAAACAAAACAAAGAAACAACAACAAAAAGTGTGTATATAATTTTTTATTTCCAATACAGGGCATAAGAATTACAGTCACTCCTCATCCTTGCCAGTATTTGGTATTGTATTCTTAGAGATATGTCTACTTTTTAGCCATTATATTAGATGTATAGGTGTGCCTCATAATGGTTTTAATTTACATTTCCCTAAATCCTAATGATGTTAAGCTTCTTTTCACATACTTGTGTATATGATACTCTGGATACAAGACCATTGTTGGATATGTGATTTGCAAATATTTTCTCCCAGTCTATATATATAGCTTAACTTTTTGTTCTCTTACCAGTCTTTCACATAGTGAAAGTTTTAATATTAATAGATTCTAGTCTATTATTTTTTCTTTTAAATAAACCTAATCTATGAATCTTACAACTCCAGACATAAAACTTGTGATGCATTTACTATTATGTACTTCAGAATGTTACATCAGAATGTTTTCAGGTTTTTAGCTTATACAAGTCATGTGCTGTACACATGATTTACATGGAATACAATGTGAATTACATTGATTTATGTGCCATGAATGGGGGTGGTGTTCCTTTATATATCACAATTTATATGGCACACAATGTGAATGCAACCCCTAGAGTTGTAGAGTGTACAACATATACAACATACGTTATCTGTCTGGTGTCTTCGCTACTGGAAACATTTCTGTCATTGCTATGGTTCTAGTTTACTTCCTCTGCATTTTATTTGTTATTATGTGGAATCTACTATGTGAACTACAAGAAGCTCCTGCATATGAACAATTCAAAGCTGACTTGCTCCCACTGACTCTTGATTCTCCATCCTTGAGGTTCCAGTACCACCATGCTTTCAGGCTGCTTCTCTGGGCTGACTCTTTCCATCAACTTCCATTTGTGGAAATTGGAAACTCCTTACAGTCAGCCAATTTTTTTGTGGTCTAGACAGCCATGGTTTTGAAACTCTTTAAACGCATGACTAAAAATTTGAGATTTGTTACATCATCCCTCATTTATGGATTTCTGGATTTAACCGCACAGAAACAAAAAAAATCAACAAAATATAAAGATGGAAATGCCATTCTGCAGGTGATGCTTTGTCTATGAATAATAGTGAGGAAATAAATGCTAAGGCAGATGACTTCCCTATGACAATGTAAGATACCTTTCTGTGTCTGAGAATTATATTCTGAATATCTGACTAGTATAATTTTCTTGCTACCAGTTAAAGACAGGATCACAAGCTGTTGACTGCTCAATAGTGTCAGAACAGAATCAGAACTTTAAGGACACAAAATTGTTCACAGTGTGCTGCTAGTTCATCATCTTTATCATTAATATTGGCTCTAATTTGAGTGCAATGAGGCATGAATAAGACAAAAGAAACAAGTATCCAATATATGAGTTATTTCATTAAAAATCAGACTATGTTTTATGTAGTGAAGGCACAGAATAAGAATGTATCTTGGGAATGACTATAACTTACATGTAGGAATAGTAAAGGGAGGCATCTTAGAAGATGTAGTCTTTGAAAGTTGAAGGTTTGGGAGGGGTGGATGTGTCATATCACAGGAAGGTAAAAGATTGCCCCTGCAGGGATCCCTGCTTAGAGGACCAAACAAAAGATTTGATTGATCCTTCCCTAAGAAGTGATGATATACAGAGGGGAGAATCAACAGGTGTCTTCTGTTGTTTTGTTTTGTGATCTTCTTGGGTATCTTTCACTTACCTGGCTTCTTCATAATAGGGTTCAGTATGATTTCAGAAAACAACTAGTTTCTTGTGACTAGATATGACACTGCTATAGCCTTTTTGTTTTTGTTTGTAGATATTCTTTATCAAGTTGAGGAAGTTCCCTTTATTCTAGGTTGCTGAGATTTTTGCTTTGTTCCTTTTTTTTTTCACTTAAGAGAATGGTTTTGTCAAGTGCTTTTATGTATCTATTGATGTGACCATATACTTTTTTTTTCTTTAGTTTATTGATGTCATGGATTTCATTGATTTTACAATTGATTTTTAAAGGTTAAAATAGCCTTGGATATCTGGAATAAATCTTTCTTGGTCATGTTCTATATTCTTTTTAGGTATTATTGGATTTTACTTGCTAATATATTATTGAGGATTTTGGCATTTATGTTCATGAGAGACACTGGTCTGTAGTTTTCATTTCTTATAATGTCTTTATTTGGTTTTACTATTAGAGTAATACTGGATTCATAGAATCAGTTGGAATTGTTCCCCTTTGCTTTTGTTTTGGGGAAGAGATTATAGAGAATTGGCATCATTTTTACTGATCAGCATTTTTACTGAACTGGCATATTTTTATATTTAGTTTGGAAAATTCAACCAGTAAAACCATCTAGGCCTGATAATTTTTTAAAGTTATTAATTCTTCATTAAGTATTTTTATACATATAGACCTATCAAGATTATTTGTCTCCCTTATAAATTTTAGTAGTTTGTGTCTTTTAAAGAGTTCATCCATTTCATGTAAGTTATCAAATTTGTGGGCACAGAATAATTCATAGCATTCTTTAATTATTTTAATGTTCATGGGATAAGTAATGGTTGTTCCTCTTTCATTTCTGAAATTAGCAATTTATACCCTTACTCCTCTCTTTCCCTCTCTTTTTTTTGGTGTGTGTATGTGTGTGTGTGTGTGTGTGTGTGTGTGTGTGTGTGTAGATTGAACCCAGGGGCATTCTACCATTGAGCTATACCCCATCTTTTTTTACTCATTTTACTTTATTTTTGGAAACAGGGTCTCTATAAGTTATGCATGCTGTATTCGAACCTGTGATCCTCATGTCTCAGCCTCCCAAGTACAGGCATGCACCTCTGTGCCTGGCTCTTACCATTTATGTTTTGCTCATCCTTGGGGAAAGATTATCAATTTTATTAACCTTTTCAGAGAATCATCTTTTGGTTTTATTGATTTTTCTCTAATTGAATTTCCTACTTTAGGTATCATTGATTTCTGCTTTTATTTTTATTATTTCTTTTCTTTCTTGTGGTTTAGTCTTCATATGCACTTCTTTCTCTAGATTCCTGAGGTGAGAATTTAGGATAACTAAACTTTCTTGTTTTCTAATATGTATGCATTAAGTGCTGTAAGTTTTACTCTGCAGTCCATATATTTCAATAGGTTATATTTTCATTTCTATTTAGTTAAAAATTTAAAATTTCTTTTGGGACACCTTATTTGACCTATGTGTGACTTGTAAGTGTGCTATTTAATCTCCAAATATTTTGGATTTTTTCCAGGTGTTTCTGTTTTTTATTTCTAGTTTAATCCCATTGTAGTCTGAGAGCATACCCAATATGATTTTTTATTTTCTTCAAGTGGTTAAGATGTATTTTATAGCCCAGAATGTGGTCTGTGTTGGTGAATGTTCTATATGTTTGTGAGGGAAGTTTATTTTGTTGCTGAAGCATTCTATAACTATCAATTATATCCAATTGATTCACATTGCTGTTTAGTTCAATCATATCCTTACTGATTTTCTAGATTTGTTAATTACTGATAGGAGGATGTTTAGTCTCCAGCTCACAATGAATTTTTCTTTCTCCTGAAGCTCTATCTGTTTTTGCTTTGAGTAAGCTGATGTTCTTGTTATGTTTCTTTGAAGAACTGGCCCTATTGTCCTTCATAATTTTTCTTTATTCTTGTGAGAATATGATTAGTTCTTTTTTATCAAAGCAATAGCTTGATGTAAGTTCCATTTTGTAAAAGTGCCATTTTATAACCTTGTGTGAACTTATTTTCTTTTCTAAAGTCAGCATTTCCTGCAAATTGTAAGTGCCAACTCCTTCCCTGGAAACTTGTTCAGCCAATGGTGTTAAGATTGTGCGGCTACAGCTCCCACCAAGAGGTGTACAGCCTCACGTTGGAAATACAGGACCCAGCAAATTTCCACCATGTTGTTCCTGCACACTGACTTTACTGGTGGCAAGACCCTTCTTGCAAAAATTAAACCGCCTTGCCAAGCCACTTCAAACATGTGTCTTTCCTTAGGACACCATGAAAATTTATTTCTAACAATTTGGTGGCCCATACAGGGTAGAAATTGTCACCAGAGGGTCACAGGGACCTCTCTCTGGGGAAGATGCATCCAGCCTCTGAGTTACCACAGACCTGGACAGAGGAAATATGGCCATTCCCTGGCCAAAATACACTCCACATTAAAAGTCAATTGGCAGTGCCAGAAAGGAGCCCTGGCAAGTACCTACCACAGGTAACTAACTGTGCATATACCAAGGGAAAAAATGTCACAGGAGGTGACCAAGTATTTCCTTGGTGATCTGAAAATCTCAGGGTGAGAGTTCTGTGTAAATGATGGAAGTGTCTGAAGAAGCCTAACAAAAGTAAACCCTAAAGGTTATGGTTTTCCTGCAAGGGGCCCATTCAGAGGGGCAAGTGGGGTCAGAATTTGAGAAACTCTCAGGAAAAAAAAAGAGGGGTTGAGACTTATGGGAACACACAATCATGAAACTGAGATAGGTAGAGTGCAAGACACCTCCAGGCATAAGGAAAGTTGAGAATCTACCTACCATCTCTACTGAGAATTAAAAGGGGGGGAGTAGTACTGAGAAAAAACAAGAATAAAGGTATCAGTTATAAATGAGCACACATAAATTAAAAAAATGGCAAAAGGTTCCAAATACCTTTTAGTTCACATGACTTAAAAAATCTTTAAAAAATACAGTCTAGCCAATTAGGATTGTATGGTGTGCTTCAGTTTCATGTTGAAGGTGTAGTGTCCATTGTTAGAATCTGTGTGAAAATAATGACTTAAAGGATTAACTATGCTTGTTTGATACCTTGGCCTATAAGGATAATCTGATTAAATGGACAGAGAAAATCTCAAAACAGCTAAGTGTCCAAACTGCATTGTGGATATTAATGTTCAGTGAATTCTACACAGAATTTTGAGAGTGGAAAGCATAGCTGAGAGACTTTATAGATTTGCAGTTTGGCCAAAAGATATATTTATAAAGCTGGAGGAGAGAGAGAAATGGTACTGTGAAATAAATTAAGATGGCTGAATAAAGGTTAAATGTTTTGATTAGAAACAAAACAATGATTGCAATTAGGGCAGTTAAAGATTTTTGCCTAAAAAAGATAGGAAACCTGGGCAGTTGGTAACCTTGGAAGCAAGGGCAGTGATTTTATAGGAAAACACTCAGATGCCTTCCCTATAGCATGGATGCAGCCATGGGCTCAACCACCATGTTGTTTCTGTTTTCTTCTGCCACATCTTAGGGTTATAGTGCTGAGTCTGCTGTGTTGAAATTTTTGCATCCTGATTTCTAAGGTTGCAAGGTAAGCCCACCAGCCTTTGATCATAGCTGGGCCTTCCCCCATTCTGCCTGTTTTCCTGCCCTGTTAGCTGTTAGTGTCAGAAAAAGACAATATATTTGGTTTATCAGATATGTTTTCAGATATGTAAGGAATAGTTTAAAATTACTTTCTTTTGGATATTAGCTATACATAAATTACTAAGAGTTAAATTCTAATATGTGATTCTATAAATAAAAGGTTAAAGAATTTTTAAGCTGTGCCCCAATGAAACAACTATAAAGAACATATGGTATTTAAAGAAGTGTTTTTTCTAAATTAAAAGATTTCTATAAGGACTGTTTTAAATGTAAGAAAATCCAATAAAAAGAGGAGATATTTATTGGTATGAGAAGGGTTTAAGGGAGTGGCAAATGATTTGCAGGAGATAAAACTTATTATTTAAGACTTTTTAAAAATCACATTTAATGTATTGATTCTATGCTTAAAGCAATTATGTTTTCTTAAGATGTTAATCTTACATTGTCTTTTAATTTTCTTTTAGGTGGTTTTTTTTTTTTTTTTCGAAAGAAAGATAACACTTAAATAACCTCAGTTCACAGTTGAACATACTTAATGGAGCACCTAGAGGATTTTCAGGAGGTAATTGTGACTTACATGGTTTTTGCCTGATGCATAGACTTCATGTCTTACTAATACATGAGATGCAACCACACTCTAATAATATCCTCCATAAAGCATTTTGGGGAGAACTGGCTCAAAATTCTCTGTCAATGGGCATCCCAGAGCCTTCTCCTACCTCCATCTCCTTGTTTCCTGGCTATAGGACTATAGGGTCAATATCTTTCTGCAGCAGTAGTGGAATAACCCTTAGCTGGCCTATAACAAACAGTCTGATGCTTCTGTGGACCTGGACACATCTACATTAGAGTCCATCTGGAATCCCAACCTGTTCTTCACCAACTAGAAGAGGTTCCATTTCCATGAGATTGCAACAGACAACACACTGCTGAGGCTGTTCTGTAACAGGAATGTCCTCTGCAGCATCAGATGAGTTCTGTACAGGTTTGTCCACTCCAACCTTGGAATGTGCCCTGCTCTACTGACTTCTGGAGGAAGGCCAAGCAAGGGGGAGGGGGAACTATCTATTAAATCATTATAGAATAAGACAAATAAAAGATTTTATTTTACCTCTGTTTATTCCTTTTTCTTTACTGTTCTTCCTTTCTGTCTGTAGATCTGATTTTTCTGACCTATATCATTTTCCTTCTGTCTAAAAATCTCTTTTTAGTAATTTCCTGCAAGGTAGGTCTACTGGAAACAAAATCCTCCAGTTTCTGTCTGAGAAAGTATTTGTTCTTCTTTTCTGAAGGATAGTTTTGCTGGATATAAATTTTATGCCTCCCCCCACACTTTTAACAATAAATACTTCACTCTACTCTCTTGATTTCATGGTTTCTGAAGACATAAGCCTATACAATTTTTTCTCATTTTCTCTATAGACAAAGTATTTTTTGCTTAGAATCTGCATCTCTCTGCTTGCATTTCTCAGTTGTTCTTATATATTGTCTGCCTTTATTCCCTGTTAGACTCCTTAATGTCTTAACCATAGTTATTTTAAATTCACTGTCTGGCCAGGCATGATGACCCACACCTGAAATCCCAATACTTGACAGGCTGAGACAGGAGATTTGAAGGTTCAAGACTGGCCTCAGCAATTTAGCAAGATTCCAGAAACCCTGTTTCAAAATAAATAAATTAACTAATTAAATAAGCTTTAAGATAGAATGTCTCAGTATTCAATCCCTGGTTCCATAAATAAATAAATGCAAATTCAATATCTGATCATTAGAAAACCTGTCATACCTGAGTCTGGTTCTGATGCTTGCTTTCTTTCGTTAGACTTTTTTTTATGGCCTTCAGTATGCCTTGCTTTCTGTTGTTGTTGAAAGTCATATGTAAGGTATCCCAAGTACTGGGATTACAAGCGTGTGCCACCACACCTGGATTCAATGCCCATTTTTATTTTTTTAGTTCTTTATATATTTTAGATATTAGTCCTGTCAGAGGAGTATCTAGCAAAGGCTTTCTCCAATTCTGTAGGCTTTCTCTTCAGACTCTTGATTGTTTCCTTTGCTATACAGAAGCCTTTTAATTTGATATCATCTGAGTTTATTTATTCTTGGCTTTATTTCCTGAGCTTTGGGGGTCTTATTGAGAAAGTCTCTATGAGTGCGTATATGTCGAAGAATTGACTTATCTTTTATTCCAGTAATTGCAAAGTCGATATTCTAACTTATATGCCTTTGATGCATCTTGAGTTGACTTTTGTGGAGAGATTTGGGTCAAAATTTATTCTTCTGCATATGGATATCCAATTTTCCCATCATCATTGTTGAAAAGGCTGTCTTTTCTCCAGTGTATGTTTTTGCTCCTTTGTCAAAAACCAACTGGCTATAAGTGAGTCTTTCTATCTTTTATTCTATCACATTGGTCTATGTGTCTGTTTTTGTGCCAACAACATGCTGTTTTTGTTACTATAACTCTGTAGTATAATCTGAAATCAGGTGTTGTGATGCCTTCAGTATGGTTTTTTATTGCTTAGTACTACTTTGGCTATTCTGGGTCTTTTGTTTTTCCATATGAAGTTAAAGACTGTTTTTTTTTTTTTTTTTCTAATTCTGTGAAGAATAACATTGGCCTTTTGCTGGTCTTTTGATCTACAGATTGCATTGAATGTAGATCACTTTTGGTAGTATGGCCAATTTGACAATGTTTAAACTTTCCATACAAGAACATCATCCAGGGTATTTAACTCTCAAATTAGTCCACACTAATTCTCCAGAAATTCATTAATTACAGTATGAATGTCCCTATAAATTACTGGCTCCAGTGGCTTGTGCTCCCACTAAGATGATATAAACTGTGATTCTCTACATTCTCATTTTATATGCAGTTTTAGGGTGGCAGTTAGACCTCAATTCTCTGATGCATCTAAGAAGAGTTATTGACTTTTAGCTTGTTCAGTTTTTATATTGTTTGTGAGAACAGAAATGATGACATCTAAGTTCTTTACATGTTGGAGCTAAAACCAAACATCCTACTGTTTTTTTTTTTCTATTCACTTTTAAATTTACATATGGTGAAGTTTGCTCTTTTAGTAAAAAGTGAAATGAGTTTTGGAAATTCATAGGCTCTTGTAGCCATCACCTCCATCAAGATACAGATGAGTCCATTACTGTCCTAGACTCCTGATGTTGCCCTTTAGCAGTCAAACTCTCTCCCTACTCCCAACCCCCACAACTACTGTTCTTTCTTAAAACCAGTAAGATTAAGATCCTGCAGGAACTGCTTTGGTATATATATTTTTAGAATATGAACAGGTAAAAAAAGAAACCTTCTGTTATGGATCCCAGATAATGTAACACACGGTGGTTCTCAACTCTGTGCTTTTCTGTAACCTATAAAAATAAAATAAAAACCAGTAAACAGAAACAAAATAAAGTAAAAGTAGATTCAGCAATAGGAAAGGAAAATTGATCAAATGGTAAAAAAAATTCAGTTGTCAAGTAAATTGCATAGCCCTTTCTTTGAAAAATTCAGCTAACAGTACTGTTCAGATGTCCTGTGCCAAGGAAGCAACTCTCAAGGGTGTCTTTAGATCACAGAGCTAGCTTAGCATTGGAGATGATCTAATGGCCTCACAGGAGTCAACAAACTATAGTCCCCTCCCCTAGTTGTATCAGACATATCATGTGTGTGTGTGTGTGTGTGTGTGTGTGAGAGAGAGAGAGAGAGAGAGAGAGAGAGAGAGAGAGAGAGAGAGAGAGAGAGAGACTGAGGATTGAACCCAGAGGTATTCTACCTTCGAGCTACACTCCCAGTCCAATTCTATTTCTTATTTGGAAACAGGGTCTCACTAAGTTGATAAGAGTCTCACTACTTGCTGAGGCTGTCCTTGATCCTGTGATCCCCCTGTCTCAGCCTCCCAAGTACAGAGATTACAGGCGTGTGCCACCATGTCCAGCTCACCTTTTATATTTATAAATGATTTGGGGAAGGAGATCAAAAGAAGAATATTTCATGACACATGAAAGTTATTATATTAAAATTTCACTGTCCACAAAGGAAGTTTTATTGGGATTCAGCCATGCTCATTTGTTTAAATATTGTCTATGTGTTCTCACACTACAATGGGGGAGTTGAATAGCTGAGGTAGGCATGGAGTGGCATGTCATAACCATGCAGGGATGCTTGGCATGCTCCAAATTGTAGTGATGCAGCTAGAGTCCAATGGTATTTTAAGTGTTATGTGGCACCCCCCACCTCCTCTCCTTTTACTTCCTTCTGTCTTTCTGCTTTTCCTTCTCTTCTTCCTTCTTCCTCTCCTTCTCTCTCTCCCTTCCTCCCTCTTTTCTTTCCTTTTTTCCTTCTCGTCCTTTCTTCCTTCCCCTTTTCCCTCCTTCATCTCCCTCTTTATTTCTTATTAATTAAAACAATAACTATCATTCAAGATGAGGATATTGACTGTGTTTGTCTTGACTTTAGAATAAGCCATAAAAAAAAAAAGAAGGGAGGGGGGAGAAATAGACTTTGAATATCACACTTTTAAGGAACAGTAGAGTATGGATTAGTCTATTATTGAATTAGATAGTAAATTATTTTGCTTACTATACAATAGCACTAGAGTTTTGCTGAAATAATATAATATAGGTCAACAAAACCAGACTAAGCAATTATCTCAATATCCCCAATTCACAGGAAAGCAATAATTAGAAAAATTTTAAACAGAAGCTCTCTTCATGGCAAAATTTCTTCCCAAAAATAAAAAATGAAAATGAGATTACAACCAAAGAAAGTTTCTGAGTGGCTCATTAGTTAACCACGCAAGGAAAGCTGTGTTCACTAAGTTGTAACCAGTTAAAGCAGCCAAAAAAAATGTGTCTAGAGAAAATAAACTGAGACTTTTAGTCTTTCAGTAAAAATGCTTTCTCAGAGAGTTGAGGACAATGGGAGCAACATCCATGATAATTAAAAATCAAGGCAAATAACTTGGAGTGATTTTCCCTGGCTCTTGATGAGCCCACAGATACTGTTTATATTGCTCAGTTGTTATTTATTCAAGAAGCCAGTGCCAGTTTGGAAGTGACTGAAGAATTGGCTTCTATGGATAGTCTGCAGGGAACAACTAGAGGTGAGAATATTTCTCAAAGAATTTGAGAAAACACTAATTTAGTACAATTTGAGGTGGAGTTTGCTGATATGTCACACTTAGTGGCAGCCGAAATATACACGAAACAGGTAAAAGCCTTAGGTAAATAAATGTGTCAGAAATTTAAAGCCTGTGGTTATTGATTGTATTATTCATCTATGGGTTCTTTGCAGAAAATATTTGAATCTATCATATGCTATTGATCCAGTAGTTTCAAAAGTGACCTTATTCACTTTCATGGACGTAACCATGGGCAGTCTCATGAATTTTTGTCAGGAAAAGAAGCCAAATGTTCTAACTTGCTGTCCCACCCAGCACTTCAGTGGCTCAGCAGTGATAAAGTTTTATTGTAATTTTCTGATATCAGGGATAAAACTACTTTTTTTTTTTTTAATGAGAAGAACTGTCCTGAACCACAACTATTGAACATGAATGGCTTTGTAAATTAGTTTTTGCTGCAGATTTGATGGTGTGTCTTAATGAATTCCACCTAAAATTACAAGGCTGAACAGTGTTCATGTGAAAAACCTATACTATAAATTCATTTCAACCTCAACTAACATCATTTGAATGATGACTTATTCATTTTGGGTGCTGTTAAAAGGTAAAACAAAAAGTGAGATCTGCATGCAATTTTTTCATGCAAATTTGCAGTGTGCCATATATATTTTCTGAGTTTGAATTTCAGCTCCAGCAGTGGTTTATTTTTTCTTTTGGATTTCAATACAGAGGCAAACAAAGGAAATTTTCATATTTTGAAATCCTTAACTGAGCATGTGAGGAGATTTCACTTCAATTGCAAGTGATTAATCTGCAGTGTAACAATATGCCAAAAGACAAATATCAAGAGAAGAATTTAATTGAATTCCGTAAATGCCTTTTAAGTGATCAGTATGCTCAATTAAAATCATATGCTCATGAATTGATAACAGTATTTGGCAGGACTTATCTGTGTGAAAAGAAGTTGTCAAAGATGAAATACTCATTCATCTTTGAATTTAAATACTCAATGAGATAAATTCTCATTACTGATCAGCATTAACAGATGAACATTAGCAATCCATGTTGGTGATAGGCTAATCACATTTGAATCTCAATTAAGTTAAATGTTATCACTCCAAAAAGAATTCTATTTTTCTCATTACTATACCTGTACTATAAAAGAAAATTATACTCAATTGTTATTTTGAATTTAGTTAGTAAAAATGTGTAAAAATTTGTTTACTTTCTTGTTTTATAAGTACCTATGTAATATTTGCCTTTATGGTTTTTTGTTTTGCTTTGTTTTTGGTACCAGGGATTTAACTGAGGGGCATTTTACCACCTAGAGAAACTCCCATCCTTTTTTATTTTTTATTATTATTTTTTTATTTTGAAGCAAGATCTTGCTAAGTTGCTGAGGTCGACTTTGAACTTGTGATCCTCCTGTTTCAGCCTCCCAAGTACTGGGACTACAGGTGTGCACCACCGTGTGCAGCAACATTTTGCCTTTGGTTCTGGAAAGCCTAAAATATTTACTATCAGTCCCAAATTGTTTGCCAATCTCAGATTTAGACCATTTTTGATTTCTTAGATGTTAGAAGACAGTCTGTGGTTCTCAAGTAAAGAAATCCCAGGCACAGACCCAATGATCTACAAAGATCCTTGTGTGTTATAAATAGAACAAAGAAAGCTCTTAGGGACTGGTCAGTTTACATATCAGTCAAAATATTCCTATGGAAAATCTGGAACATGAACAAAATATGGTGTCTCCTTATGAACACATCCTATTAATCTCCCAGGGCTGTTGTAATAAAACACCATGAACTAACGGGTTAAGAGAAAAGAAATGTATTCTCCCATAATTCTGGAGGCTAAGAGCCTGAAATTAGGGTGTCAGCAGGGCTTTGCTTCCTCAAAAGCCTCTAGAAAAGAACCTTTCCTTGCCTTTTTCTAGCTTCTGGAGGTTGCCTGAGACTCCTCACATTCCTTGGCTGGCAGCTACATCACTCTACTCACTACCCCCATTGTCACTGGGCCTTCATCTGTGTGTATGTGTGTGTGCGTGCGTGTGTGTGTGTGTGTGTGTGTGTGTGTCTCTGTGTGTGTGTGTGTGTGTGTGTCTAAATCTCCCCTTCCTATGAAGACACCAATCATATTAGACTTAGGGCCTACCCTAATTCAGTATGAATTTATCTTAATTTACCTAATATGCCTACAAAGACTTTTTAAAAAAGTATATTCTGAGGTTCTGGGTAGACATAATTTTGGGGAAAACACTATTCAATTCAGAATATTTTGGGGAATGAATGGTGCTTAGCTAAAAAACTTCAGGGCACACAGATATCAAAATAAGGTCCCAAACCCCACAGTAAAGGTGTCCTACCCCAATCCCTAAAACTTGTGAAAATGTAGCCTCATTACTTGGCAAGAAGGGAATTTGCTGATGTGATTAAGTTGAGAATCTTAAGATGAAATTATCCTGGATCATGTGAATGTGCCCAATGTAATCACAATATTCCTTATAAATGGAGGCAGGAGAGGAAAAGGCAGAAGAATGAAATGGAATGATGGAAGCAGAAATTGGGAGATGCACTTTCAAGATGGAAGAAGAGGCAATGAGCCAAGGAATGCTGGCAGCCTCTAGAAGGTAGAAGACACAAGGAGATAGATTGTCCTTTGGAGATTCCAGAGGAACACAGCTCTGCTGACACCTTGATATTAGCTCTGTAAGAGTAATTTTGGACTTCTGATACCCAGAACTGTGTAAGAACACAATTGTGTTGTTTTAAGCTATGAAAATGATGGTAATTTGTTATAGTAGCAACTGAAAGCTAATACCCACCCCTTGGTATCTTCAGGGATCAGTTCTAGGACACCCATGGATACCAAAATCCTCAGATCCTTGAGTCCTTTATAGAAAATGATGTATTTGCATATAACCTATGCAATCCTCCTGCATACTTTAAATCATCTCTAGATTACTCATAATACCTGCTACAATGCTATGTAAATAGTTATTATATTGCATCACTTAGGGAATAATGACAAGAAAAATAAGCATGTTCATATTCTGTAGAGATGCAATTTTTTTTCCAAACATTTTTTGATCCTTGGCTGGTTGAATCTGCAGATGTGAAACTCATGCAAGGAGGAAAGTTTGTTAAACTAGTTCCTACTGTTGATGGGTTGAGACCTTGAGAGTGCAATGAGGAGATATGAGAGGAGAAGCTGATGCAAGAAAGATTATGTGAGAATTGGTGTGTTGCCCCAGTCAGCATTCTTACAGCCATAATCTAAAGACCTGACCACGTAGTGTAGAGGAGAGAAGATATTCTTAAGGTTTCAGGCTCAGTCCATGTGAGGGCGGGAACCATGGATCTCAGGACATGGCAATGGCGATGGAAGGCAGACAGAAGGAGAGCATGTGGCTGTGTTCCTCACATCATGGAGGACAGATGCAAGAGAGTGAGTGGGGAGAAAAGGAACCATATATATCATCCCCGAGGATGTACCCTCAGGGATTCAAATCCTCCAGCCACCACTTGATAAATCCATTGCAATTACATCAACTCATTAATGGCTCAATTACATCAACTAGATTCCATCAACTCCAGACACCAACTTATGAGCTCTTCAAGGGGCCATTCCATATCTAATTATAACATGTGTGCATCTACCACAAATGAAAAATTAGATAGAAGTTCTGTGCTTCTGCCCTGCTGGAGGAATGCATTGTATAGTAGCTGATTTAAAAGGGCAGGTGAATTCTGTTTGGTGTATGACATTTTAAAAAAATATGATTTAAGTTTATAGAAAACAGATGGTGCTTCCTTAAATTAATGACAGAACTTAGGATTTATGGGTTTTTCAGTTGTTCAGATTCAACATACTCTCAAATTTTTAAATAAATGAACACCAAAAGAAATAAAAACACCAAAAAAACCAAAAACACCACTCTCAAGTAACCTCATGATCATTGTTATTACGGAGTGGTACCCACAAGAATCCTTCCTTCGTGTTCTAAAACACAAACATGAAGCATAGACTGCATCTAAGGGTAGTTAAAGGATATACTTTGACTTGGAAAGCTAAGAAATATTTGTAGCTAAACAAATATTTGGTGGGTACAGTCTTCCCTGAAAAAAAAAGAAAGATTTTTTTCAAGACCACAGAAAAATGGCAGAGCAGAACATAGAAGTTGGGCATTAATATTTGCTGTCAGCTTGGATCAGAATCTCTAGAATAAAAATAAACTATTTGCTAGCCATCTTTTCCCACCATGACCCCAAACTTCATATAAAACAGTAATACTATAACTATTTCTCAAAGACAAATTAAGGGAAAATCTGCCAAACAAGGGATAAAAGATCAGATGGTCAGAAAAGAACTTCAAAACCTTTTGAAGATTATAAAATTAATCTTTTATTTGAAAAATGAATGATGATAGCTAAAAGTTTCTCTTAACACTTTATTTTACCTATTTATTTTAAAGCAGAAAACTTTAGAAGAGAAGGAAAATTCTACAATAGTATTCCCAGAGATTCTATAAAACACTAATAAGAACAATGAGATGTCTATCTTCCTGACATGGCTATAGGAAGTTACTGCTCATTCATAAGTGAGTAGACAAGATCAGAGCTTCAACCTTGGCTACTTTGGTTTTGAAGTTTTTTTTCTCCAGCTATAGAGCTTTAGAAAAAGCCTACTGTTGTCCATACTCTAAATTCTAATACTCTGATACAGCTGACTGAGAAATCCAATCTGATGGTACCTGGAATTTCTTAAAAAGATAGACTCTTTGATTAGCAGAAATTTATAAATTTAGAATCATCAAAGCTTTAGTGGGAGCACATACCTGCAATCCTGGTAATTTTGAGGCTGAGACAGGAGGATTGCAGTTTTCAAGACCAGCCCCAGTAACTTAGGAAGACCCTCTATAACTTAGTAAGATCCTGTTTCAAAATAAAAAAATGAAAAGGGCTGGAGATATAGCTCAGAAGTAGAATGCCTCTGGGTTTAATTCCTAGTACCACCACCACCACCACCACCAAAAACAAAGCAAAACAAAACAAAAACTTTAGTGGGATGAATTTTTTAACAGATTTCATGTAGTAAACATGTATCGTGTAAACACTATGCAGTCCTACTCCTAAAAAACTCAATCCAAGCTGGATGTAGTGACATGTGCTTATAACTCCAATACACAGAAGGCTGAGACAGAAGATCACAGTTTGGAGGCCAACGTAATGAGGCCCTGTTTCAAAATGAAAAATAAAATATGGCTGGAGGTATATCTCAGAGGTAGAATGTCCCTCAGTTCAATTCTTAGTACCACAAAACAAACAAAACTTCAATTCAGTAGGGAAATAAAGCATGTAAAAACAAGTCATATAATTTAACATTGAATTATGTTTAAAAAGTAAGAGAAAGAGAAGAGGAGAAATTAATTCAAGGATGAGGTAGGGTAGATGTAAAGATAAAGGAAGGCTGTAGTCTCAGCTGAGATGGGAAAGCTAACTAGAGTTTGCCAGATTGGCAAGCCAGAATAATATTTCCAAGACTAGGGAAAGCATGCAAAATATCTCAGATAGGAGACAGCATGCCCAGAAGGAGATCATTAGTATTGCTGGTGGGTAATGTCTGGGGGATAAAGCAGGAGTTGGATTTGGCAGAAGAAGCAAAAGGCAGGAGATGAGCTGGGGAGTCAGGCTGTCTCTAGGAGCTGTGAGAACCTGTTAACTTTTCAGACCTTGGGAGACACAGGTAGCACTGATGCACATCTAATGAGGGTTCTAAGCACTGCAACAAAGTCAGATTGACTTTTTTGCAGGATCCTTCTGACATCCCTGGGGAAGATGCACCTAGGAGGAGTGAGACAAGAAGTGATGTGTACAGAGATTGCTGCCAAACCAGAGAGAAAAACTTGAACTGAAGTTCAGGAGAGGAAGGGACAGATCTAAAAGATATGAAGGAGGCAGAATGAATAAGACCTGGCCAATGGATAAGAGATATAAAGAGGACCAAGAGACTAAATTGACTTGCTTTTTTAAATTTGACCAAGCATATGGCTTGGGATGCCGGTCAGTCACTGACCATTGCAGCCCAATTTGTTTTATAGAATCAGTCCTATAGTAACATTTTTTTTGCAGTGCTAGGGATGGAACCCAGGGTCTCATGCATGCTAGGCAAGTGCTCTACCACTGAGCCACACTCCTGCCCCCCCAGGAATAAAAATCTCGAGGCTTAGTTCAGCAGCATAGAAAGCAAAGCATGCATCTGCAAGTAACCCAAGCCTTTGAATGTGTGACTGGGAAGCCAGAGTGTGGGGCATGTGTAGGTGTTCAGGGTGAAATATGGTAATGAAGTAATGGCCCCTCACCCTAGATTCCATTAACTGAAGTAATTGCAGCCCCTGAATTATTCCATGTGGTTAAGGGGTCCAAGAGGTTTTTCTAACATAATGTCAAACAGTGCTTTTACCCTGGCTTTTTCCTGGTCATTGTTGAGATATCCTTTCTAGACATGGATGCTGCTTCATTACTGAGCCAATGTCCAGCATGGCTGCTCCAAAACTGTGGCTCATCCTTGCTTTAATAGACATCGGGACAAAGTAGGGCAATGATCTCCCTCCCATCTGCCAATCAGTTCCCAGCAGAGCCTCTTCACAGTCTTTTCTCTACTGGTGACCTCAGTAGACCTCCATTTCAGCCTATTGCTGCCCTGCTCCCAACTACCTGATACAAGGAGGTGGGCCTGAAGAGAAGGTGAAAGATGAAGTTGCGCTGCATTCCAACACTGTCCTGCTTTTCTGGAGGCACCTAATTACCCTTCACTCCTTCTCCCCTGGCGTAAGATTCTTCTGCATCCTGAATACTGTCCTGGACTTGTCTTAACCCACGTAGACACTGAGCCCTGGAGGATGCCTGTCAGCTCCACACCATCCAAGCACTGTCCATGTGAGGCTGATCAGGACTTTCCTGCAAATCGAACCCTGGTGCAACTAGTCAGGAACATTTAGTTACCAAGGGTTTGAGTACAGACCTTCCCTCTGCCCCCTCACTTTGGTGTCACAGAGATTTCAGGCAAGATTGCTAGAATTTAAACATATTTCTTCTGCCTAATACAGAATTACTCATTTTCAAATGTCATATAGGTCTTGGCAAAACAGGTTCCCATAGTAGGTCAAAGTAATTCTTTCTGTAAGTTATTTTCTTTTTTACTTCTATGCTCAAACCTAGGGCATGGGGCTTTTAATTAATTTTCTAGGCCTGCTATAACAAAGTACCACAAACTGGGCAGCTTAAAACAACAGACATTTATTCTATCACAATTCTGGGGATCAGATGTGAAATCAAAGTGTCAACAATAGTTCCTCCTGGAATCTCAGAACAGGATTCTGTCCCATGCCCCTCTTCTGGGCCATCGTGGCCACTGGTAACCCTTGACAACCTGAGTTTGTGGCGGCATAACTTATGGCTGTTTCCACGTTCACATGGTTTTCTTCCCTTCCATTTTAGATTTCCCTTTCAAATACAATAGTAGTTGGATTTGGGACCTGCCCCAATCCAGGATGATCTCTTTTTATAATCCTTAACTACATCTGTAACATCCTATTTCTAAATAAGGTCACATTCACAGGCACAAAGACTGAGATTTATATATATATAGTTTTGTTTTGTTTTTGAGCTACTTTTCAGCCCATAATAGAGCCACAAATCATCTCTGCATTGGTTGTTCCACCAAGGTGGTGGTCTAAAAAAAAAGATTCATCTGATAACTGGCTGGTAGAATAAACTAGCTGGTTTATGGCTCCTTTTGCCATTTAGGTTAGGAAGATAATACTTGGTATTCAGAAGAGTATTTATTATTAATAGAGATATAGAGTCACATATATTCCCCAAACAATACTATTTTCATTTTTCGCTTTAAATGAATCTCCCCTTTACTGTGGTGAATTCCCCTCTCAGTTTTCCACTCTGACTTCATACCTTTCACCAGAACTTGGCCAATGATTTACTTTTTCGGTGTCTTTTATCCAGGCATGGTAACACATGCCTGTAATCCCTGTACTTGGAAGGGTGAAATAGGAGGATTTGAGGTTCAAGGTCAGCCTCAGCAACTTAGCAAGGCCGTCAGCAACTTATGAAGACCCTGTTTCAAAATAAAAAATTAAGTAAGGCTGTGAATATCCTCAGAGGTAGAATGTCCCTGGGTTCAATCCCCAGTTCCACATACACACACACAAAAAGTGTTTCCTACTTGTATTCCTTAAGGCACAGGCAGCCCTGGCATAGGAAATGCCTCTTCTCAGTATGCTCCTGCCTGAATGCGATGGTGAAGAGATCCTTGACCATCCCAGCCTCTTGCTGGCTCTGCCCGTGGCCTTGTGCTTCTGCTGTTCAGCAAGAAATGGCAGCTGGAAGGCTGGAGCTATCTGGAGTGATGTGATTAGTTCCCGTGTCACTTAACCTACAGGCTTTGCCATTTGATGAGCTTATGACATTGTTTGCACATTATCAATTTTTACTTAGTATCAGAGAAGGGTTACTACTAACACCATCCTGGATTGATGGCTTGGGGCCTCTTTAGGAAATAAGACTTGGACATGAGATTCATTGTCAGTCTCCAGTACTTCTAGAGCAGAAACCACTCACTCACTCCTGGAAAAGACTATGAAATAAGATTCTCCTGGGCCAGGGGAGAATAATCAAGTCTATAGAGACAAGACCCAAATACTTAGTAAGGAAACAAAGTCTCCTGGGAAAAAGAAGGGTGATGAGGATGCGTGTAAGTTAGAGAGAGACAGTTGGCAATGATGTCGGCCCTGTTCCCAAGAACATCTGCCCTGCTTACCCCAAGAGAGTGGAGGCCAATAGGAAGATAACATTCCTAGCTCCTATTCTTGTGTTCTAGGACTCCTACCAGCTCTAAGTCAGGCAATACCAATGCCTAGGACAGTGACACTGGATCCCTTGGCTTCAATGGTGATACTTATATGAAGCTTTCTTTAAATAATTTCAAAATTGGTTGGGCAGCTTGGGGTTGGCTTTGTCAAAAATTAGATCTATGAGACCGAGTTAAAGAGAGATAGGGACTAGCTTCCCAGGACTAGTGCAAGATTTGGGACCTGGCCAAAGATGTGAGACCAAAATGGGAGATGGGACATCTTAAAGTAAAGAAGTACAGTCCTCCTGCCAGTGCTAGATTGAAGCAGCTTTAGGCAAATAAAGGTAGTGAAATGGAAGTGAGATAATTCTTATCTTCATGGGAACAAAACAGCTACAATAAGTGGAACACATCTTTATCTTGCCAGGAAAGTGACTAAAAAATTAGGAGAAATTATTACAGAGCCCTTTTACCATTTTAATTGCCTGAGTTTGCCTGGAAAAAGGAAACACAATATCACACTGTTGTTTTCTTCCTACAGTCCTCTTAAATATAATCCTTCAATATGGAAAAGACAATCAATCTGGGTAGCCTAGAGACAAAGGAATTCATTCATCCATCCATGCACCAGTCCATCATTCTACAAACACAGTGAATACGTATGTTGTATTGCAGACCTAAAGATCACAATGGTGTGATGCTAAAATCACTTCTCTTTCAACCTCAGGATCCTGTGGTTCTGTAGTTTTTCCCATTAGATGATAAATCTACTAATCTTCCTCTAGCCACATGAAACAGCAGATTACTAGAGAGAGTCTGACAGCAAAACATTGGGGTTCATATCCCAGTTCCATCACAAGTTGGATGATTGTAGATAATTAAAGTTTCTGGGCTGGGTGTGGTGGTGCACACCTATAATCCCAGTACTTGGGAGGCTGAGTCATGAGGATTGCAGGTTCAAGGCCAGCATTAGCAATTTAGTGAGACTCTCAGTAACTTAGAAAGATCCTGTTTCAAAACAAACAAACAAACAAACAAACAAAACAAATAAATAAAAGGACTAGGGGTTTTGGAGATGTAGCTTGAAGATAGACTGCTCCTGGGTTCAATCCCCAGTGCCAAATAAAAGTGTTGGGGACTTAGTTCAGCAGTAGAATACTTGCCTAGCATGTGTAAGGCCCTGGGTTCAACCCTCAGTATAGAAAAAAAAAGTTTCTGGGCCATAGTTTTCTTATCTCTTATCGCTAAGTGAAAGTCATTCCAACTTTGGGAAGTTATTTTATGGAATAATATGTATATAACTCCTGGACATAATAGTTCTCTTTCTTTTAATTCTTATAGGAAGCTCTTTCCCTCCAACAGGCATGTGGCATTCCTCTCTAAAATAGTCTGTGGTGTTTATAACTTTTTTTTTAAGGTCCATAAAGGAAGGAATTTAACTATACACCCTAAGCCAGTTTTCCTGGCAGATCTCCTAGTTGTTTCCCCACCTACAATAGCTGCCTTCCAGGGTTCTTAAAATGCCCACATTTGAAGAGGTTTCAAAGCTCTCCTGCAAACTCCTGCTTCATTCAAGCTCAGTTTGGATTTCTCTTCTTAGCAGTACTGCATCTCCTTGAATATTTGTGGCTTAGTGCATGTGACTGCATTGAGGATTTCCAAAGGAACCATCGTTGCTTTTACTCATACTTAAATGTTTGCTCACTCAGCCTATAAACTCAGCGACACATACCAGGGAGCTACGTGTATCTCCCAAGTATTTGGGTCAAGACTATTGCTTATCATTTGGGTGAGACACATATTACTTATTAAATTTATTTTAAATAAATTTTAGGGTTTTTAAAAATTCCAAGGCTCTAACCAAGACTTCAGAATCAGAATACATTTATGTCTGAATAATATCCTTTATTATTCATTCAACTTTTTTATGTATTTATGGTCCTAAAAAATAAAACAAACATTGATAAATGTCGTTACAACCAAGATGGGAAATATTCATTGGCGTGAATAGTCTATAATGTGTTAATAATTTCACAGAGGTTATAGTGGGTAAATTGTAAATTCTTTAAAGGACTTTGCTCCAATCCTTCCTGCCAAGTACTGATGTTCATTTTTTTTAATTAAAAAAAAATTTTCAGTACTAGGGAATGAATTCAGGGGCATTCTACCTCTAAACTACACCCTCAAACCTTTAATTTTTTTTTTAAACAGGATATTGCTAATTTGCTGAGAGTCTTGCTAAATTGAGGAGGTTGGCCTTGAACCTGCAATCCTCTTGTCTCAGCCTCCCAAGTACTGGGATTACAGGCGTGTACAACCATGCCCAGCCTGGTGCTCTTTACTGTTACTGGGGGTGAGTATTCACTCAGAACTCTACTGTTTTCACTGGTAATGTGGGGCAATATTACCTATAATCAGCATAGGTATAAGATCACAGATAATTATAAAAGATGTAGCAGAAAGCCTGGGCATCACATTCAATAAATACCATATTATTATGATTTCTTCTCTAAACTGATTTTTCACTACTTATTTTTGGCACTGTGTCTCAAAGATGAGGACTTGTGTAAATCACAATGTCATTTATATGGGATATAAATTATCTAAAAATAAGTCGGACATGGTGGCACATGCCTGTAATCCTAGTACTTGGAAGGCTCAGACAGGAGGATCATAGGACAGCCCCAGCAAGTAATGAGACTATCAGAAACCTAGCAAGACTGTTTCAAAACAAAAACTAAAAAGGGCTAGGGGTGTAGGTCAGCCAAAGAATGTCCCTGGGTTCAATCTCCAGTAACACACACACACACACACACACACACACACACACACACACACACACACACTTTCCTAAAACTGTAATATTTTCCTCTGTCCTTGTGCTAAGTAACTTCTGTTTTAAAATATATGAATAAGAGCCAGGTGTGATGGCACACGCGTATAATCCCAGTACTTGGGAGGCTGATACTGGAAGATCTGGGTTCGACACCAGCCTCAGCTACTTAGTGAGGCTCTCCACAACTTAGTGAGACCCTCTGCAACTTAGTGAGACCCTGTTTCAAAATAAAGAATAAAAAATAGGACTACTGAGGGTGTAGCTTGGAGGTATAAAGCCCCTGGGTTCAATCCCCAGTACTGTGTGTGTGTGTGTGTATATATATGTGTGTGTGTGTGTGTGTGTGTGTGTGTGTGTGTATATATATATATATATCTAAATAAGGACTACTTGCAAGAGATCAATCAAGGGAGTTACTATATTTGATGCTAGAGATTACTGAGGACTGGAATATGTATTGCAGTGCAACTCACAGAGCTAATTTTTTTTCTCCTCCCAATAGCTGCCTTCCAGGGTTCTTAAAATGTTCAAATTAGAAAAGGTATCCAAATACTGTTAGCATATGAGTTTGGAAAATATGTTTCCAATACGTGAATTTTGGGAGGACGCACAAGAATGAGGAAGGCATGGAGGTCAAGAAAGAAAACAGGGAGGCCAGATGGAAAGTGGTAAGAGATTAGCTGACTTGGCCAAGGGTAGTGATGAGTACAAAGACATGGAGACAGGACTGAGAACACTTGCCACAGGTGGATCAAAGTGTGTGTGTGTGTGTGTGTGTGTGTGTGTGTGTGTGTGTGTGTGTGTGTTGGGGAGAGGTGTTGAACTGGGCATGGTGGCACAGGCCTGTAACCCCAGTACTTGGAAGGCTGAGACAGGAGAATCACAAGTTCAAGATCAGACTCAGCAACCTAGCAAGATCCTGTTTCAAAATAAAAATTAAAAGGGCTAGGGGTGGAGCTCAGGGGCAGAATGCCCCTGGGTTCAATCCCCACTACTAGAAAAAATAAAAATAAAAAAGAGGGCCTTGATGAGGAAGGGATAGTGGATGAATTCCAGATTCCTACTTGGGCATCTAGGATGAATAGCCTGTTAACAGGGCATCATAAGAGGGGTCTTAGTTGTGAATTTCATTTGCTGTTATGTTTGATATTAATTCATATATTTAGAAAATTTTGCTTAGGATTTCTTTCTTGATTGTTTTATTCTACTAAATTGCTTAGTTGTTACCATCTTGATTGGTTAGTAGATCATCTCTAATTCTTTGCTGTCACTAAGGTCTTTTTCATTCTGGAATATGGAATTGGGAGGTTAGTTACATCATATTTCAGTCTACTTCCAGTTACAGTCACAAACCTTTAGTAACCATGCTTTAGAAGAATCTTTCACTCTAACACAACTGATCTCCTTGTTGTTCTTTGAAAATCTGCCCCCTTTTCTCGCTGCATCTTTGCTTTGGTCTGTAAGTCCCTTCCCCTTCCTGCTTACCTAATAGGAGTCTGACTTTTCTTTAAGACTAAGCTCATGCCCATTGCTTATGGGAAACCTTTGTTGATTGTTCAGCCTACTGAGTTTCTTACCTTGGCCTTGCAATCACCCTAAAAGACTGCATGCTCCTTGAAGGCAAGGATGGGGTCTTTATAGGACCTACAGAACCTTGAAAAAAATCCTGTCACCTGGTCAAGGTTCAAATATTGTTTAGTTAGGTAGGAAGGAGGCTAGTGAGGCAAGACTTTAGCCCTCGTCACACTGCAAGGTGAAGGCATTCAAATACCTGACTACACAGAAATAATAATAAATTCAAAACATATTCTTCACAATTATAAGAGTCATGTTTATAGCCCCTATTCTCATCTATCTACCAATATATTTTGTGAGGTTGAACTGAAAAAACCATTTTTTTTAGAGCTTTGTGATATTTCCATGCTTTTTGTTGCTGTACTTTCTAGAGTTACATTTTCCATTTTGTGTTTTTCATTTTCAGAGATGCAGTCATCAAGACAGCTCCTGGGCATGAATCCAAAAACAGTTTCAAGAAATCAGGGAATTAAGCAGTACCAACCAAATTTTCAGTTGCAAAAACTAAACGGATCTCATTTAATTCTGGCTGTGATCTGGACCATGGAAAATTAACTCTTGGCTTTTTAAAGTGAATTTATGAAGCTACCAAACTAATGTTCTGTCTAAATTTTTAATAGCCTAATCCCCCACCCAAAGTATGTTAAATCACAACACATGTATATTTGAAACATGTCTAAAGTAACTTTCCTTTGAGAATTTGGGGAATTTAAAAAACTCTCTAGAGGTCATTTACAGTATAATAAAACCAGTATGCATAATCTTTTTGGTTTAGAAGATTGAAGAAAAAAAATAAAGATGAAGTCAAATATGGGCCCAACCTAATTTTAGCATTGCAGTGTGTGTGTATATGTATTAGTGGAGATTGAATCCAGGGGCATTCTATCTCTGAGCTAACTCCCAGTCTTTTTATCTTTTGTTTTGAAACTGGGTCTCACCAGATTGTGTGGAGTCTTGCTACATTGCTGAGGCTATCCTTGAATTTGCGATCCTTCTGTCTCAGCTTCCCAAATACTGGGATTACAGCTGTGCATGTCCAGCATACATTGCATGTAAATGCTCTCTTTCTGGAAAGAAACACATTGAGAATTCCTGGAATGGGCTCACTCTTGCTTTTTGTCAACATGTAGCACAATAGTTCTTAATTCTAGCTCAGATTAGAATTACCTACAGAACTGGCACCCAGGCAATCAATCTGATTCCTAAATACAGTCAGGGTTGAAGACCAAGGCAGATACCCTAACAATTAACATGTTGTCTTGGGTATTTTTTCATCTAAACACAATGGAACAGAAATGTTCTTAGCAGCCTTTGTTATAACAGCTCCAGCCTAGAAACAACACAAACTTCTATCATATCGAATGGAAAATGAAATTGTTGCATACTCATACAAGGGAACAGGATACAAGAATAAAAATTATGTAGGTATTGCTACCCAAAGGCATGGATGAGCCTCAAAATGTCGAGTGAAAGAAGCAGGACATAAATAGATGAATACTGTTTCATTCCACCTTTATAAAGTTCAAACACAGGCAAATCAAATTCACAGTTTATGAAGTCAGGATATGGGTTAGATTTGGAGAGGGAGATGGGAGCAGTGATTGGGAGTCAGCAAAAGAGAAAGATTCCATGATGCTAATAATGTTCTATTTTTTGAGTCTTGTGGAAATTGGAGTCTGAAAGTTATACAAAATAAAATAAATATTTGCTTTATCATTTCAGTATGTTCTGAAATCTATACATAAAATAATTAAAGAGGCTCACCTATAATATCAAACCTATAATATCTTTTAGAGGAAGATGTTTGATCAAAAAATAACATTGACATTTTACAGTAATATTTATCACTGTGAGCCTTGATTTTCAACCAGTTCTGGGTCTTTTGATATAATACAATTTTTGAGATGGACCTACTTAAGATAGTATTTTTGAAGTTAATATATTAATACCAGTAAATGAGATCCAAGATTAATCTATTCATTTAATTCTGTTCTAAAGCAAGTAGCATATGGCATAAAGCCATTTATATAATTTTCAAACAATTTTAATATCTCATAGACTCATATTGTAATATAGATCTTAACAATGTTAACACTGGACTATTTAAATTCCCTTAATATCTTGTAGATATTTAATGAATTTATGAGTTGAAAATTTTTATTGAGGGTGAAGTGGCACTGGATTGTCTTAATTTACTTTCAAATGTTATTATTTTCTGATTTTAACAATAATATACATTTATTGTAGAAAAATGCTCATAATTCAACCACTCAGCAATAAGTACTTTATTTATTTATTTATTCATTTATTTTCCAGTACTGGGGATAGAACCCAGAAGTACTCTACCACTCAGCTACATCTATAGCTCTTTTTATTTATTTATTTTTATTTGGATACAGAGTTTCACTCAGTTTCAGAGGCTGGCCCTCAACTTGCAATCCTCCTGCCTCAGCCTCTGAGTTGCTGGGATCACAGGAGTGTACACCATGCTGACAGAGGCAAGTACTTTTAAAATTGTGGTACAGTTCTCTAAGGAAGAGCATGATTTTTAAACAAAATTAGTCACACAGCTTCAACTTCCACTTAGTGTTATAAGCATTTTCCTGTCTTAATGTTCTGTGGAGGTCAACTTCTTTAAAACTCTATTGTTGGATATTTGTTTCCATTTTCTTAGAGGCTAAGAATGCTTTGAGCCTTGTTCGGTGGAGAAAACACCCTAACGGTTTGGCAGGGAATGTGAGGAGGAGGAAGTGTTTGCATCTCTCTCCCCCCTCTTCCTCCTCTTTTTCTCCCTTCCTTCCCTTCTTCCCCTCTCCTCTTCCTCTCACTCCTCCTCCACTCCAGCCACCCTGACTTCCTCGGCATCTATCAATATGCCAGTTCCTCTCTGGTCCTCAGGCATCTTGAGCTCCCCCTCCCTGGCTTACTCTTCTTTCCTGTCACCAGTGTTTTCCTCACTTCTTTGAGGTCTTCATTCAACTATCACCTTTTTAATGAGACCTACTTTTGTCACCCTATCTAGCATTTTGTACACAAAATCCTAATTTTTTAAATCCCTCCCAAGATTTAGTTACTTTTCCCCCTCTAGCATTGATCACGATTGTCATCCTTAACTAACAACAGAGAATGTGAGTGTGGCTCTCCAAAGAAATGAGCTTATTTGGGAGTGTTTCAAGTGCATTATGACCCAGGATATGTGTGGTCTGATGGACCATGGGCCTATCCAGGGAGGCTGAAATAAGGGAAAATATTTATTTATTTATTTATTTATTTATTTATTTATTTATTTATAGTACTGGGATTGAACCCAGGGGCATTCTGCCTCTGAACTACACCCCCAGTTCTTTTTATTTTTCATTTTGAAACAGAGTGGTTGCTGAGGCTGGCTTTGAACCTTCTATCCTCCTGTCTCAGCCTACCGAGTACTGGGATTGCAGGCATGCAACACCACACCCAGCTAAGGGGAAAATTTTAAAGGCAAAAAAGAGAAGTACATGCAAGGTGTTTTGAAATGAAATTTCATTTGTTACGGGGGCTTATCACTGGTGGTAATGTGTGTACTGAACATTGCTCGGAGAGGGTGCTTTGGTGTGTATATGGCTTAAGTGTGTCTCCTAAAGGTTCGTGTGTTGGATGCTTAGTCTCCAGAGTGGTGGTATTGGTAGGTGGGGGTATCTTTAAGAAGTGAGGCCTAGTGGGAGATCCTTAGTTCACTGGGGATGTGCACCTCAGAAGGGATTGTGGGATCCCAGCCTTCTAGGCTTCCTGTTTCAAGATGTGATTGTTCTTTCACCTGTGCTCCCACCATGCTGTAATGCAGCCAAGGGCCCTCACTAGAGCTGAGCCAATGCCAGCACCATGCCCTCAACCTCCAAAACGGTGAGCTAAGTAAACCTCCTTATAAAGTTAGGTTGCCTTATGAATTCCATCATAGTAATGAAAAATGGACTAAAGCAGAGGGTCTTCGTGGAAGCAACCCTGACTGTAATGTGGTTTGGTGAGGCTATTTACAAGGTTATGGCTAGGACTGGCTGTTAGGAAAGGTCTTCATAGAAGTGGCCTTAACTGCAAGGTCCTTGTTTTGGCAGTCTTTTGTGATAGTTTCCAGTATCGGGCAAATATGCATGAGGACTCCTTCCCCCACACTTCATGACTTACCAACTCCTTTTAATCAGGGCTTGACATTCGTGATTCCATTTTGATTCTGGCTACTTTTACACTATGGGCCAGAATTTGTATTTCATTTATTTTTTTCTTCTTGGTCTCCCCTACTGGAATGTAAGTACCAAGAGAAAATGAAATTTTGCGTCTTCACTGTTGGGTCCTCGGTGTCTGGCCTTTGCCTGTGTTATTCCAAATTGTCAAGAATGTTTTGTTCGATGAATCAATGATTCAACATCATTGACACCACCATAGTCATCGGTAGCTCATCTTCATGGGAAATCCTTTATATTCAAGTTGTATGGGGACTTGTAATCTGGTCAGAGTCATCAGATATATACTTCTTAACATATTCCATTATTTAAAGTGACCCAGGAATATCTTATTAGAGGAGTATCAAACCATGAAGCTTAGCTGGTCTCTGTTTATACCAGTGAACATAACAGCTAGACAATAAGGACCTGAAAAAACTACCTGAAGTGTATAAACAACCCGAGTGAAATAATCTAAATGGGATTGGGATTTGTGAAGGAACAGGAAGTTCAGGATTTTAGAACCTCATTCATGATCTTCTCAATTGTTGCAGACTGTCTATTAAGATGACGGGTTTATCCTCCTTATTGGAAAGAACAAGACAGCTTGACCCATTCCAGCCACAGCAACTATGCCAAACTCCATCAACAGAACAATATATTTTCTTTGTTCCTCTTCCTGCTCCAAGGCAGTAAGTGCTGTTGAAGTTGTTGAAGAAAACAGAGTTACCTGTTCCATTGGGAATATATGATATCCAGCCTCAGGCAAGCTCTCGATTCTGTTTAACAATCTTGGAACACAGCAGCTCTCCAACAGTTTGGGGCCTCAGAATCCCAATTTACAATTCCTGAGGACCCCAAAGAGCTTTTGTAAATATGCATCCTATCTATGGCTATTTACTGCGTTGTAAACGAAAGCTTGAGAACTTTAAAAAAAAATTAAATGCAAGGATGGAGTGCAAAGGAGACAATGTCTCAGTGTAGTTTTCTAGTTTAGCCTTCGTTCTCTTTCACTTTGGCATGTACACTAAGAAGCCATGGAAGGTGACAGGGAGGCTGGCTTGGAAAGGAGGCATCCTGAATGATGTGTCTCGAAGACAGGAAGAAAAGGATCAAAGAATGCAGGTACTGATATTGGTAGTAACGAAGTGTAGAGGAGTGCTCATTCACCTGTCCATTCACTCAGTATGTGTTTAGGGAGCACCTACTGTATGCCAGAGAAGTGGTAGCTTCTAATCGCTCCTCGTTATAAAATGAATGCCATTTGTTAATAATGAAGGGAGGAAGGGTGTGGTTGAGACTCAGATGAGCAGTATAGGTTTGGGGCAACTTCTGGAACTAGGCATTGTTGAGAGGGTCATGGGGATCTGCAATCAGAAAAAGCAAGAGTCTGTCGAGGGACAGACAAATCCACGTTTGGAAATGTCAGAGCCAGTAGAAAAATAACAAGACTGAAAGGGAAAGTAAACTATGGGTGCTGATGAGGGTATGGTTAAAATGATTGGCCCTGTATTCCATACTTTAAAAAAAAAATTAGCTGGGAGTGGTGATGCAGACCTGTAATCCTAGTTCTTGGAAGGCTGGGACGAATAAGAGGATCTCAGGGTTGAGACCAGCCTTAGTAACTTAGTGAGACCCTCTTTCCAAATTAAAAAAAAAAAAAGTACTGGGGTGCATTTTGGAGTTAGAATGCCCCTGGGTTCAATCCTCAGTAACACACACACACACACACACACACACACACACACACACACACACCACTTACTGAGGTAAAATTCACATAAACATAAAATCTGGTGACATTTAGTACAGTTGCAATGTTGTATAACAATCATGTCTATCTAGTTATCTAGTTCCAGGATATTTTATCACCCCAAAGGAAATCCTGTAACCAGTAAGCAGTCATTCCCCATTTGCCTCTCTTCCCATGTGTAGGTACCATTAATCTACGTTCTGACTCTATGAATTTTCATAACCTATATATTTCATGTAAATAGAATCATGCAGTTGTAAGAAAGGAATGCAATCTTTTCTATCAAGTTACAAGATCACCTAGAAACTAGCAGGCTTCCATTTTGTAACTGTAGTTTAGGCATCCATTTTGTAACTTTTGTACACGTGTCCTGTGTCCCACTCCTGGATGTACTGGTTTTGTGTTTCTTCTCCTGTAAAATCCACTCAGTGAAACCCAGCCAACCAGAGTAGATTATAAAAGCCATACTCTAGGCAATGAGGAATGGCATAGTGGTCTTTGTGTTAGGGAATAAAAGGCTGAGAGGACTGCCTGCCCAGTATGCTGGCTGTACCAATTTTAGGATGTCTCTTGCACCCTTTTGCAGAGAAGTAAATTGCCTTGCTGGGTTACTTTTATTTTCATAAATTTTTATTTGTGGCTCCCCTAAAATCCACATTTAACACAATATGAGGTCCTTTGTAACTGGCATCTTTCACTTAATGGTTTCAAGGTTTATCCATTTTGTAGCATGTATCACTATTCTTTTTAACTGCCAAATAATATTTCATTTTATGGATATACTAGATTTTATATATTCATTAGTAACATTTGGGTTATTTCCACTTTTTGGTTATGAACAATGCTGCTATGAACAAGATTGTGTGTGTATATATGTTTTCATTTCTCTTGGTATAAGCATAGGAGTGGCATTGCTGAGTCATAGGGCAACTTTAACATTTTGAAGCTGGGTATGGTGGTGGTGCATGCTTGTAATCTGGTACCTGGGAGGCTGAGATAGGAGTATTGCAGGTTTGAGGCCAGCCTAAGCAACTTGGTGAGACCCTCAGCAACTTACAAGACTCTGTTCCAAAAAAAAAAAAAAAAAAAGCACTGGAGGTGTAGCTTGGAGGTAGAATGCCTCTGGGTTCAATCCCTAGTACCAAAACAAAAACAGAAAACAAAACCTATTGGGCTATTCATCTCCTTTTTCTTTCCACATGCATTTTAGAACCAGCTTGTTGATATCTATGGAAAATTATTCTGGCATTTTGATTGGAATTATGTTGCATTCTAGTTCTAGAGAACTAGAATCTTAAAGTTTTAAGTTTTAAGTGCTTCGTCCATAAACTTGATAATCTCTCCATTTATGCAGGTCTTTCTCGAAATATTTCACCAGTCTTCAGCAGTTTTCAGTATACAGATCCTTCCTATACATCTTTCATTAGATTTACATCTGAGTTTGTCATTTTTTGGCGTTATTTTAAATGGTGCTTTTAAAATAATTTCATATTCTAATTGTTTGTTGCTAGTATATAGAAATAAATATGATTATGGTATATTGACCTTATTCATTTCTAGTTGTCATTAATGAAAGAGAACCTACAATGGTTAACTTCTTTTGGGGCGGTGGGTATTAGAGAGTGAACCCAGGGGCATTTTACTGCTAAACTACACTGCTAACCCTTTTTATTTTTTGTTTTGAAACAGGTTCTTGCTAGGTTGCTGAGTCTTGTTACATTGCTGGGGCTGTCCTTGAATCTGAGATCCTCCTGGGATGTAGTTCGAAGGTAAAATGCCTCTGTGTTCAATCCCAAGTACCACACACACACACACAAAAGAGGGGCTAAATAATCTTCCTCAGGTCGGATCCTAAGTGGTGCATCTCAGGTCTTCTGTCTTAGATCCTTGAGGAGGGAGCCCAGGGCTAGGATAGTTTGATGAGCAGAAGTAAATGGGCCAGTAATCTGGTTAAGCTCTACTTAACTTTCATCTGACAGTTCATGGCCACAGATTCAACTTTTGTATTTAAGGCATTCTACCAGTTTTTTTTTTTTTTTTTTCTTTTTAAGTCAGTGCTTCTAGAAACGATCATGCCCAGAATGTTACATGTAGTATTAAGTGTCAGACATCAGGCATCATCTTGAGTTACCTCATGGAGACCCCTCGCATAGGAGTTCTTCTTCCGGTTTCCAGTTGAGGAAATGCAGGTCTATAGAAGTGAAGGGACCTCCTGAAACACCCATGGTTAGTGTGGTGCTAATGGGGCTACCAGCACAGACTCCTACTCAACATCTGATGTGTTTTCTTTTGTACAGCAAGTAGCTCTCTCTGTGAAGGATCTTTAGATAATCATATAATAGTACCCAGGTACTGTTCTCTGAGTGTCTTTGACTTTGCCACCTGAGAAAGAGAATGACAGATTCCTAAGTTTTGTTTTTGTTGACCTGCTAGGCAGACCAGTAAAAATTAACAAGTCTCCCTGACAGATTAAATTTACCAAGTTGGCCAGATGACGCTTGTCTATATTCCTAGTATTTGGGAGGTTGAGTCTGAAGGATCGCAGATTCAAGACCAAACTCAGCAATTTAGTGAGACTCTGTTTCAAAATGAAAAATGAAATAGGGATAGGGTTGTAGCTCAGAGGTAGAATGCCTCTAGTTCCAACCTCCAGTACCCTCCAAAATATACCAGGTTGAAGAGAATGGCTTAGACCCTTATGCAGCTACACGTGTTAGGCCTATTACAAGTGAGAGATGGGGTTTTGAATGGCTTTGATAATCTCCATCAACTCCTGTTCCCAGGATCTGACTGCTTGTTCTCATTTAATCTCTTATTCTTTCCCTTTTTTCTTTATTTTAACCATTTCCCCCCATCTGTCAGCTCATTCTCTTTAATTTCTCCCCATGTCTAGCAATTGTCATTTCCCATATGCCCACATAAAATCTACCATCGAAGAAGAAAAAAAAATCAGAAAACAAAGCCAGAAAAGTAAGACTCAATAGTCAAATATAATTTGGAATTAACACTTTCACTTCCAATAAAAATATAATAGGGAATAGATTTGCATTTTTGCTGGAAATAACTAAAAAGGTGGACAAAGTATATGAAACAGATTTTTTCAAGACATCAGACATCAGTCAATGAAGGACAATGATCTTTGAGATATGGGAAATAAATAAAGCAGTCCCTACAATCTCCTTAGTTTACTGACTATACAAAGTTTTTAAGCCATGGTGCAGAGAGGAGGCACCAGGCAGAACCCAGGAGTTTCAAGGCAGCTGCTTGATTTCACATGCCTTGTGAAGGAGCAAACTATTTGAGCTCAGAGGAATTAACACCCTCGAAGGTTAAAAGTGACAATACCTAGCATAACACAGGGCCCATTCTCAGTGGCTAATGTGGAAAACCATGTAACTCATATGCCGTTTGGCAGAACACTAAGGAAAGTCTTGCCTCAGTAGTGGGTAAAAATTCTCTTTCCACTGACTGCTGTTCTGTTCCTGCCTAAAAGAAGCTTAAAAGTGAGACCCGAAAGGGTTAAACTATTCCAAGTAAAGTAACTACTTTCAAAGAATACATTAGCAAACTTGAAGACATAGCTATGGAAAGCATCTCATGTATGCAGATAGCAACTGCCAGGGGGGAAAGGGCCCAGCTGGGCTCCCACAACTCCCCCATTTTTATTTTAAAATGCACAAAGGACTGTGCCTGTCTTAGGTCGTTTCCTACCAGGTGCTTAATCTTACCCGTCATGGGGTCTCGATGAGTCATTCAATGAGCCCTGTGTTAGGTTGATATTGCCCTGAGAAAATCGAACCTGTAATTGACTACCAGGCCCTGTGCGAGGCAGTGCTTGCATTTTTATTCCATGTAAATCTGCTTGTATACTAACATAGGCATTGATCACAAGGCATACAACAAGTGGTAGAATGCATAAGCCTAGAATGACTATTGCTGCTAATCCGGTAACTCTTCCCAGCAAGGAGTTAAATGAGGGCCAGGTAGGCACCAAGGATTGAAGCCGGTCTACAAATGTCTTATCTGTTTCTGCCACTTTAATAGAAATGGGCTCCCTATTTCATAGATCAAAAATCTCCTGGTGTAACTTTAACAAATCCTTTTTTTTTTTTTCTTTCATCTTTCCCTTATTTGGTGCATTGTAATCACACATCTTTGTTAGGTACAAGCTAGTATAGGTAAAGACATCCATGCACATATTTCTCATTTAACCCTTCCCCAATTCCCACCCCACTCCCTCCCCTCCCTCCTTCTCAAGGTCAGTTTAGTGATTGACTTAGATGTGTTCATGAAGGTACATCATCTAAAATGAGACATACAGAGAGATAAGAAGATTCCAAGTGGCCTCATATACATCTAATTGGAGCCTCAAAGGGGTAGAGCAGGCAGGATAAATAATTGAATAAAAAAAAGGGACAAGTTTTTATTTTTTTCAGTATTAGAGATTGAATCCTGAGGCATTCTACCACAGAGCTATATCCCTAGTCCCTTTTATTAATTTATTTACTTTATTTTAAGATAGTGTCTTGCTGAGGCTGGCTTTGGAGCTGATATCTTCCTGCCTCAGCTTCCTGAGGCCATGCCACCATATTTTAATACCTCCCCCCCACCTTTTTTTTTTGTCTTGGTGCTGGAGATTGAACCCAGAGCCTCAGGCATGCTAGGCAAGCCCTCTACCCCTGAGCTACATCCTCAGCCCCAAAATTTTAAAATTTGGTGAAAATTATAAACCCATAGGTCAAAAAACATCAATGAAGCCAGGAGTGAATGTGCACACCTGTAATCCCAGTACTTAGGAAGCTGAGACAGGAGGATCATAGGTTCAAAGCCAGCCCCAGCAACTTAGACCCTCCACAATTTAGTGAGACCCTGTTTCAAAATAGAAAAATTAAATAAATAAAATAGGGCAGAAGTTGTAGCTCAGAGGTAGAATGACCCTGGGTTCAATCTCCAGTACCGCACACACAGACACACATACACCCTCAGTGAACCCCAAACACAGGAAAACACGAGGAAGAGCACACTGAGACACTCTACAGAATATTGCTTAAATGCAGAGATCTAGAGAAGATTTTTAAAGAAGTTAAAGGGAAAATACACAACTGAAAGTAAACATCTCATCAGAACTGGTGCAATCTGGGGTACAGTGGAGCAACATCTTTAAAGCACTTGAAGAAATAATCTTTGTGGCCTTGGATTGCGCAAAGATTTCTTAGTTGCAACACCAGAAGGATGACTCATTAAAAGAAAAAAAATGGAGACTTCACAGCTCTTCAACATCATAAAGCATTATTAGGTAGGGGAAATGCAAATAAAATCTACAAGAAGACAACACTGAACACTTACTTGAATGCCTAAAATTAAAAGACTGGCTTATTAAATGTTAGCAAGGGTAGAGTAACTGGAACTCCCATAACTGCTGATGGAGAGTGACTTTGGAAAACAGTTTGGCATTTTTTTAAAAATGTTAAGCATCCAGCCGGGCATGGTGGCTCACAATTGTAATTCCAGCATTTGGGAGGCAGAGACCAGAGGATCCGGGTTCGAGGCCAGCCTGAGCTGCTTGGTGAGGCCCTCCGCAACTTAGTGAGACCCTGTTTCAAAATAAAGAATAAAAAATGGGGCTGTGGCTGTAGCTCAGAGGTAGAATGCCCCCAGGTTCCATCCCCAGTACTGCAAAAAAAAAAAAAAAAAATGTTAAGCATCTACCTGGCACATGACCCAATCTACTTCCAGGTATCTTCATATAAGGGAGTTTAGAATATGTCCATACAAAGAGATTTACAGGAATGTTTATAGAAGCTTTATTTATAATAAACCAAATGTGGAAAAAATGCCACTGACATATTAATGGATTGCTATATACGACAGTGGGGAGAGAGAGAGAGAGAAGAGAGAGAGAGAGAGAGAGAGAGAGAGAGAGAGAGAGAGAGAGAAGAGAAGAGAAGAGAAGAGAAGAGAAGAGAAGAGAAGAGAAGAGAAGAGAAGAGAAGAGAAGAGAAGAGAAGAGAAGAGAAGAGAAGAGAAGAGAGAAGAGAGACAGCTTAACCCAGAGCTGGCAGTGGGTCCCAGATGCTGAATCCCAGTGCGCTCTTTACCATGCCCATTCATTCATTACTTGTTTTCTGTTTTCCTCTGCTTCCTCCTACTGTATAATAAGTACCACTTTGTTTTGATCACTTCTGCATTTGTAAAACAGTAAATACCACATAGTAGGTGCTAATTAAATCATTACTAAATGAATGAGTTTTACTACTTCTGTGTAGAGCATATATCCAGATAAATGGCAATCCTGATGATAAAAGTCCCCAGCCCAATTTCACTGATTTCAAGATTTTCTAGTCTTTAAGTTTGTAGGTTTTATTACAATAGTCACAAGTTAGACCCGAAGTTTCACTTTCTATGTCATACAATGTCTCTATTTCTCCCTCAGCTACACTCTTACATAACAGAAGACTCTATAAGAGGATCCTTGTTTAGGGAAGCCAAATTCTCAGTTTCTTCTCACACAGTGAAATCTGACCATGCGAAGCTCTGCAGTGACGTGGCAGCAGAGATAAAGAGGTTTGATTCAGGTCAAGTTCAGGGCTGATCCTGTGGGCTGCTCAGAGCTTGAGTGCAGTTAAATGGAAATTCTGCACTTTTGAATATGTCTACTGTTTATTCAAATAACCACAATCAAGCATTGAAAAAGGCTATTTCGTCTGAGAGCAGTTTTGCAAGAGAGACGGAGTGGTGGAACATTGATGACTTCACTAGTGCCTTTCTTTCCACAGAGACTCAGCTCACCATCTGGGGGGACCCCTGTGTGTGTTGGGGGATGGGAAGTAGAAATGTAAAACCTGGACAGTTGTTGAGAGATCAGGGTTGTCTTAGTAACAACATTCTCTTAATTGTGCTGTAAGCATTGACATGGTAATCAAAGCCATTAAACTCTTATTATAAGTGGCTCTCAGCTGGTAGTTTTTACATGATTCAACACCTGTTTATAATATTGAATCATGTGTTAATTTTATACATGCAAACATACATATTCCCTTCGTGGATCATTTTTTATCTCCCTGGGAAACAGATCCCATATATTCCAGTGAATTTGCAAATTTGACTTTCTTGAGTAGGGTTGAGGGATAGCAAAAGAGTATCCCTTGATGTCCATTTAAAAAATTTTATTAGATACTTATGAATCTACCCTCTAAAAGGATTCAGATTTTTCTCAGTCTATCTCCAGATTAAATTGAAAGCTCATTGTGCGTATTATATCCCACAATTGTATTATTTTCCATATAAAATAAATAGCTGGAGGAAGTTTGCTCCTCAGAGGTGCTTGTAATGGGTACAAGACACTGACTCTCAAAATTAGTCCATCTTCCTAATGATGGCTTGCTTTCTGGAAGGTCATGAAATAATTTAGTGGATCAAATTGAGCATGGTTTAAAATGAAACAGAACCCATTTCACAATGCATGCATACATCAACACATCAAGAAGATGTACACCATAAATATATATATTTCCTATGTGTCAATTATACCTCAGTAAAGCTGGTATTTAAAGAAATAGAACCATAAAATAAATCCAAGTATATTACACTTAATAAAGGTAAGTAATAGTTCATGCAATTTTTATTTCACATATTTATGTTTGCTTACACAGGATGTGATGAAATATATATTTCTTGTGTGCGTGTGTGTGTGCGCGCGCGCGCGCGCACGCATGTGGGTGTGGTACTAGGGATGGAACCCAGGGGCATTCTACTGCCAAGTTATAACCCCAGTTCTTTTTACTTTTTATTTTGAAACAAGGTTTTATTAAGTTGCTGAGAGTCTCACTACATTCCTCAGGGTGGCCTCAAACCCAGGATTCTGCTGTCTCAGCCTCCCAAGTACTGGGATTACAGGCATGTACCAACATATCTGGCTGAAATACATATTTCTTGTTAGTAAGGCGAGATCAAAATATTTGAAAGACACTGTTTCAGTGTACCTTTCTGAACTGCCTGATTCCCTTGCTTCAGACAATAAGAGATACTTGCTTGGAATTTAGAAAGTATGATGGTTATTTTAATGTTCCTAGGTATTTGGTGGAACATTATTTTAGGTGTTCTGGTGGTTTTTTTGTTCTGTTTTGTTTGATATTCAGAGATTGAACCCTGAAGCATTCTATCTCTGAGCTACACCCTCAACCTTTTTATTTTTAAGATAGTTTCTCTAAAGCTGTTGAGGCTGTCCTTGAACCTATAATCCTCCTGATTCAGTCTCTCAGGTACTGGAATTACAGGCATGGGCCACAGTGCTGGGCTGGTGAGTATTTGGGAATAATGTTAACATCTGAATCAGTAGACAGTAAAGATGAGGCTGGATCTCATCTAAACTGATTAGAAGAGAAAGGCTGATCATCCCCAGAGTTAAGAGAGAACTCCTCCTGTCTTAACTGCCTTTGAGTTGGACTTTTTTTTTTTTTTTTTTTGCTGTCTTTGGACTCAAGCTGAAACATTGGTGATTTCGAGTTCTTGAACTTGCCGGGCTTCTGACTGGAGCTATGCCTGAGCCTCCTGGGTCTCTAGCTTGCCCACTCATGATGCATATCTTGGGACTTGTTTGCCTCCACAGTCATGGGAGCCAATTCCTTGTAATAAATCTCTTTATATACACAGCCTATTGGTTCTGTTTCTCTGGAAAACTCTGACAGCAGTCCATCAGCTATATTGCTTTTTCTGGCAAACACACTGTGGTAAGCAGAATTCTAAAAATAGCCTCCGAGGTTCCACATCCCAATTCCGGAGTATGTGAATGTAGAGACACTATTCCTGCAATTATGTGGTTGCATGGCATGGTTGATCTCAAACTAGAGAGGTGATCTGGGTGAACCTAATCTCATCTCATGGGTGCATTTAAAAGCAAGAGGTTTTCAGCAGGGGATGATGACACATGCCTGTAACCCCAGAATTTGGGAGACTGAGACAGAAGGATTACAGGTTTGAGGCCAGCTGGATGGACCTGGAGAATATTATGCTAAGGGAGATTAGCCAGTCACAGAAAGTGAGAGTCATATATGTTTCCTCACATAAGCAGATAGGGAGTAATTGGGATACAAGAGGGACTTTAGATGATGGAGGAGAAACCCCAATGAAGTGAGGAAGGTGGTCTAGGGGAAGGTGGGGGGAGAGGAAAAAGTAATGAAGGAAACACTTTCATTGACAGTATGTAAATACGTGAGAATACCAATGGCAATCTCAGTATCTTGTATGGGGCAGGGAAACAGGGAAGGAGCAGGGAAAACTCTCCAAGTGCTGTGTGCATGTATGTCACTATCACTATGAAATACATTATGATGTGAGGCTATAATACACCAATAAAAATATAAAAAATAAATAAAATTAAAAGGGCTGGGCTATATCTCGGAGATAGACTGTCCCTGGATTCAATCCCCAGTACCAAAACTAATTAATTAGCTAAATTTAAAAAAAATAAAAAGGAGTTTTTTATCTAGCTGTAGGCTATAAAGGAAGTCAGCTAGATCTGTGTTGAGGGATTTCTAGCTGAGAGATCTAGCTGTCAGCTTTAATGCTGTGAAGACCTGTGAGAAGGCTCATGGAGGGAATTCTGAGTGACTTCTAGAAGTTGAGAGGGACCCCTGTCCAATGCCAGGAGACAAGACTGCAGCCCTATTACTACAAGGGATACAATTCTGCCAAACCTGAATTCCAGCATTAGAATCCATCCTGCTGACACCTTGACTTCCACTTGGTAAAGGCATGGAACCTAGCTGGGTCTCTCTGAACTTTTAATCTAAAGTACTGATATAATAATTAATGGGTATTGTTTTAATCCACCAAGTTTGAGGTAAATTGTTTCATAGCAATAGAAAATCAATGTGAAAGTCATGGAGGTGTGTTTTTTTGGGTTTTTTTTCCCTGTGGCACCATTAGCAGAGATCCTTGGTTTACACCTCTCTCTTTTGGTTTCTCTTAACACATTTTCCTCTACCAATTTTCATTCTATGTCATTGGCTCCTTTTCATTCAGAAAAATAAATAAATAAATAAATAAATAAATAAATAAATAACCAAATAAATAAATAAGTAAAACTGGTGGACTGAATACAGGGTATGAGAGAAAACAAAAAAGAGGAGGAGATTAAGATTGACACCTATACATTAAGATTGGACCATACATAAGATGAAGCCAGTTTCCATTTACTGTTGGAGTTCATGGAAAGAGTAGGTTTTAGGAACAATGTTGGGAGCTGAGTTTTAACATGATTTTGAAATGCCTATAATATATCTAAGCTCCACTTTGAGTGCACCCTTGGATGTAGGAAGCTGTTGTTCTGGGAGTGGGTATTTAGGTGTGTCATATTTAGATAACTTGCTGTTTAAAGCTATGAGACTAGATGGGATCAACTAGGAAATGAGAGTAGATGAGGAAGAGAAGAAATACTAGGGACAGAGCCCTAGGGACTTCCTTCCTAAACTTCTGGCAGATGCAGAGGAACCAACAAAGAAAAGTGGTGAGAGAAACTAAAGGAGGGGAACTCTCAGGAGGGCTTGAATTCCTGAAGTCAAGTGAAAGAAATGTTTTAAAGAGGAAGGGATCAAATGTGTCAGATGAAATCAAGGAATGAAGGTCAAGTAGGATAAAGTCAAAGGAATGACAACTAGAGTTTGTAATGTAGAAATCAGCAGGGCACAGCAAAAGCCATTTCATTGCCCTTGAGAGAAACCTTGTAGTGGATGGCATTGTTGTTGATTGATTAATTAGAAGTAGTCTCTCACATGAATGACAACGGAGTCAACATGGCAGCTGAGTAGGCCGGGGAGGAGAGAGATGTCTCTACTCCTCTTGTCCTTCCAGTAGCATCTTGCTTTTATTGAGGTTTATAACCAAAACATTATAAGAAATTATTATTCACAGAAAATAACAAAGCAATCATGGGGTGAGTCAGGGAATAACACCAAGGTCACAGATTAATCAGGAAAGGAAAGGGTAAACAAGGAAGATGTCAGGGTCTTTGCTTATTGATTAGGTCTCTAGTTATCGGTCCCATTTGGTTCTTGGAAACTTGTTTGTGTGCAAACAATTCCCACTTGGGTGGGCAGTTTATGCTCCTCCCAAGCCAGATGGAAGTGACCTCAAAGCAGATGACTAACAATGCTCCCAACAAAACCTAATTGGAGTGTGTTCAACAGAGAATTATTGAAGCAAGACTATCTACGAGACCATTTATTCAAGGAGATTTGCTATGAAATGAAGGATAAAAATGAGAAGGTGCAGAGTGTAGAGGTCAATAGGGCTCATTTTTTTTTTAAACTTGAGAAGTAGCATTTTTTTAAACTGGTAGAAATGACATGGAGAGAGGAGGTGAGAACTGCTTGCAGCAGTGAGGTTGAGAAGGCAAAAATGTCTCAAGTGTAGTGTCCAGTGGAGAGAGGGGTGAACAGTTCATCCAGGGTAGTGTCAAGGGCAGTGTATGTGGGAATAGGCATAGACAGAATGGCAGATGTGGCGGTGGGTGATTTTTTTTTATTTAATTTTTTAGCATGGATTTTTTATACATTTCTTGAGTACAACAGGGTTACATAGACATTTATGACATATCAATCATTGTCAGATCACAAATAGCACCACTTCTTCATTTTACACGTATAGCCCACATTCTTAACATAGCCTGGTAAAGCAAACTTTCTAGAGTCATAAAAAGATACTCCTTTAGGGTCATATCTTTACTTTCCAAGAAGTAGGAGGGTCTTTCATCTACGCATCCTAGGGGCAATCTCTAGACTTCGAGACGCCAATGTAGCCATAGCAGAAGAGACAGTATAATTGTTCATATATGCAGATAGCAACTGCCAGGGAGGAAAGGGCCCAGCTGGGCTCCGGTGGGTGATTTTGCAAGTTCTCTTCTCACTGATTCAGTTTTCTCGGTGAAATAATAAGCAACGTTATCAAATGAGAGACAAGAAGGGTTGAGAAGAGTTGGAAGTCGGCCAAGAAAAAGATTGTGAAGTAGTAGCCCATGAGAATGTATGATGCGTACCCTAGTGACCTCACTTGAGGTCAGGGGTCTTGAAGTAACTGTAATAGGTTTTATTCCTTCCATCACACTGTTGATGGAGTGTTGGTACAGATGAGAGATGAGTGATACAACACTGTGATGGGTGTTGATACAGATAGGAGTTAAATTGAAGTTCTTACAGTCCCCACTCTTCTGCCTTTGCACAGGTTACTCCATCTACCTGGAATGCCCTGTTCACCTTGTTTACTCATCTTTTAACTTCAGGATCAACTTAGCAGGCAGAGTTAATTACCCCCTTCTTGGAATTATTGAGGCGCCATGTGCATCCCTTCATTGTAATAGTTGCCATATTATAATAGCTTGCTTTCCTGACTCACCAACAAGTTTAGCCACTCCTTGACAGTTTCTATTTGGTAATCTCCATTTCTAGCATAGTGCATGGCCCGTGGTTGGCATTCACTAATTGCCTATTGAATTGTATTAAATTTCATGGGAAGAAATGGCAGAAAGAGTTGGCTGGTGGGAGAGAGAAGGTCTAGAGAAACAAAGAGTGGTGATATTTAGAACCAGACTCAGCTGTTCTACAAGGAGAGGAGCTCCGGTTCCCCAGGATTCATAATAGAACTGCTTAACCCACTCTAGTGGTGGAGTGAAGGGCCTTGAACCTGAAGTGAAGCCTGTGTGGACTAAATCAATGATACTCATATGGAGTTTGCTTTGAAGATAAGAAGAGTTCATGTATCTGGGACAATTTTGTAAACAAAAATGTACTACACAATGTAAATGTGAGATATTATTTTTATAAAAAAATAATAACACTATGGCAATATAATAAAATGTGTTGAATTTATAAATTTTTTAGGGCATAGGCAGTATAATGAAGGAAGAGGAGGATTGGTTATAGATAAAAAGAAAGATTACAGCTGTAATCTTCTTGTTGGACCCTTCTACTCTTGAAAGTCCTTATGAAAGATTATATTACAGATTCTTTCAGATACAGCATATTCCAGGGCCTCTTTTTGTCTCTGAGCCCTGATGTGACCTACTTTTTAAGCCAGTAGTGTCATAGACAGATAAAAGTGCCAGCAGTTCTGCAGGAAGTGGAGGACGAGGAGGCTGCTGATCTGACCAGCTGGTGTTGTAATGCACAGGTCTGGGAAATGTCTATGTCAAGAAGAGGCCAACTTTCAACAGCAGTCCAATGCTGAAGGGAACTTTCTAACACACAGGCAATGGTAACAATTCCAAAGCAATATAGTGCTAGATCCTCAATGTGGACAGGAAGCAGTGTTGCTTTAACACAGTCTGACTCTGATTTTTAGTCCATTATTCACATCTTTTTGTCTTAGTTCTCCCTTAAGTTTTAAGTTTCTTAGGACAGGAACCATGTTGTCCTTACTCCAAGCACTCAAACCCTGGACACACCTTCATTCTTTGGACTCTAAGGAAATCTGTTCTTAGTCTTCTTCTATTGTGGACAACTTCAGAATCCTGGTATACTGGTCCAACATATATACAAAGTTCTCTCACTTTTAGATTCCCACAACTTTAACCTTCATGTCCTTTTAGCAACTCACTCCCAAGATAGCACTCTGGGCTCTACTGTCATTCAGAAGAAGAAACCCAACTTTGTAATCTCAAACCTGACATCCTAGTCTCTCAAGACTCTCTAGTGACCAGGTTCTCCACTATGTTTTTCCACAGTGTCTCTTCTTGATCTTGATGAAGAGTGCTGGTCCCTGAGTTCCTCATTTCTATTTCTCTCAGGGTCATTTCCTCTTCTGGCTCCACTTGTCTTCCTGTCCCAGACTAGACCATGACATTGTCCTCTGTATCTCCACTCTTTGTTCTCTGCTGAATCTGCCTTGTGGATCTTGAACCTTGGGTGTGACAGTCCCATCATAAGTCCTCTCCTCACCCACACTTATTCCACCAAGTTAGCTGCTAGAGGGAATCACAAGGCCATGGGGTCGCCACCACTATCTCTTGATTATTGCCAATGTCAACTGGACCCTTAGTGCTTCTCCCAGTCTTAAATAGTTCTGGTTGGCTGGGCATGGTGGCTCATATCTGCAATCCCAGTGCTTGGAAGACTGACACAGGAGGATCACAGGTTCAAAGGCCAATCTCAGCAACTTAGTGAGGCTCTTAGCAACTTAGAGAGACCCTATTTCCAACTAAAAATAAAATAGAAGTGAGTGTGTAGCTCAGAGGTTGAATGACCCTGGGTTCAATCCCCAGTACTTCAATCAATCAATCAATCAATCAATCAATGTAAGTAAAGTTCCATTTTTCTCCAATGTCCAGTCCTTACAACAGCCCTTTCAAACTTCTCTCCCTTCTTTTCCCCAACCCACCTTTCTCTTGACAAATGAGCTTTACCTGATAGATAGAACTTAGACTACGAATACCTTCAAATTGACACCCAGTCCTTAAGGATCACAACCTTCAACGCCCTCCAACACTCTCACCCTCATCTAAGGGAAAGAAGTGTTTCTTCTCCCATTCAAGACATTTATTAAATAATCACTAAGGCCTACTGCATCCTAATAAATATCATGTTATATGCTAGGTATATTAGAGATGAAGATGTAGACCTACCCACAGGAGCTTAAAATCATGTAGGTGAGTGAATTATAATTCAGTGTACACTATGGAACAATTATAGAAATATGCAGAGAGCTTTACAGGATCATGGGAGGAGAAGCTACCTGACGCAGCCTTCATGGGAAGGTGGTGAGGTGTCTGGAGTAACATTCTAAATGGGGTATTGCTTGAGTTAATACTTAAAAAGAGACTAGGAATTAACTGGGTGAAGATAGGGTGGGGAGGAAAAGAGAGGGGAAGAGAAAAAGAGAGAGAGAGAGAAAGAAAGATTGGGTATAAATAAAAGCATAAAGTTGAGTCCATCCCACAAGTAACCTCAAACTCAACACAGTTTTTCCAGACATTTTTTAAAAATTATTCTTTGTTCTAGCATATGGCATCACTATCTGTGTGATCTCCAGAAATGTAGATTTCTTGTGTTCTCTCATCTCTGCCCTTCAACTAGTAACTAACTTCCATTGATTCTCCTACATCAACATTTCTTGTGTGTCCCTCCTTTCTCCATCTCTACTCAGGGCTAGTGAAATGATCTCAGAATTGACCTAACCCGCTATATCCTTTCTAGAGTGATCATTCTAACATGTGTAACTGGTTACAACACTGCCCAGCCCCAAACTGACTCTTCCAGTTTGATAGGAAAGATCTTCATCATGTACCCTCTGCACCCACCTCTTATCTCTTATCATTCTCTTGCCATTCGTCAGGACCCTAGACTAACTCTCACAGTTTCCCTGATGGTCCATGTTATTTCACGGCTATGTATCTTTCCTCCCACAGGTACAGGGATATTTTATGTAGCATCTTAACAAGGGGCCATTATCATGCAGTCTAAAGTAACAATCAGCCAGGCATGGTGGCGCACACTTGTAATCCCAGCATTTGGGAGGCTGAGACTGGAGGATCCGGGTTCGAGGCCAGCCTTAGCTACCTAGTGAGGCCTCCACAATTTAGTGAGACCCTGTTTCAAAATAAAGAATAAGAATGAAAAAAATAGGGCTGGGGGTATGGCTTGGAGGTAGAATGCCCCTGAGTTCAATCCCCAGTATGGCAAAATAAATAAATAAATAAATAAATAAATAAATAAATAAATAAATAAATAAATGTAAAGTAACAATCAGATGTATACCTCTTTTTATTTTCCAAATGATGACGATACTAGGCACTGTATGTGTGTGGCGGGGGAAGAGGGGAGGAGTGTCTGGAGATTGAATCCATGGACATTCTACCTCTGAGCTACACCCCCAGCCCTTTTTATTTTCATTTTGAAACAAGGTCTCACTAAGTTACTGTGTGCTGGCCTCAAACCTGGCATCCTCCTTTCTTAGCCTCCAAAGTACGGGGATTATAGGCCTGTGCCACTCTACTTCCAAGGTGGCTATTATAAGCACTCTTTTTTTTTTTTTTTTCTGCAGTACTGGGGATTGAACTCAGGGGCATTCTACCTCTGAGCTATACCCTCAGCCCTATTTTTTATTCTTTATTTTGAAACAGGCTCTCACTAAGTTGCGGAGTACCTCACTAGGTAGCTGAGGCTGGCCGTGAACCCGGATCCTCCGGTCTCAGCCTCCCGAATGCTGGGATTACAAGCGTGCGCCACCACGCCCGGCTTATTATGAGCACTCTTAACCCATTTGTCTACCTTTCCCTTTTGATTTTCTCAAGGAAGATGATGATACCAATGACCTTCAACAGAATGGCTCCCCATCTTATCTTCTAACAAGAGTCTTAAGTTACATCTCTTCTGCAGCTTTAAACATCCTTTTGTTTCATTCGTCTGCCTAGGGAATCCTAGTCATCTTTTATCATCACTACCTCTCTCATCTCTTTGGAAGTCCTTTCAATCACCCATTGAAGTCCTCAACTGTAATCGACACTCCCTGTGTCCTAAAATCTCTATTTTCACTTGCATCGATGCCTCTGTCACTCTTGTGTCTGTTTGTAGAACTTAATCTCCATAAAGACAAGAATTACTCATTTTCCTAATATCTGCTACCTCCTCCAGTTTGGGAAAGAACATGTGCTCCATTAGTTGATGCTGTCAATAAATGAAGGAAGAAATGGGATACAAAGACAAACACCTCAGCTAAAGACCCTGATGCTTTTGAATTCAACCCAGAGCAAAATCAATTTTTTTTGTTTGATTTTTTGGTTCTAGATATTGAACCCAGGGGCATTCTACCTCTGAGACATACCTCCAGCCCTTTCATTTTTTATTTTGAAACAGGGTCTTACTAAGTTGCTGAGTGTCTCCCTAAATTGTTGAGTCTGGCCTTTAACCTGCAATCCTCCCACATCAGCCTTTTGAGTACTGGAATTACAGATGTGCACCACCATGCCTGGAATTTTTTAAAAATTCAACCAGAAGGTCCCCTTGACCAATCCTAGGAGAATTCACATATTACACAAGTCATAATCTGAGTAAGATCTTCCAGAAACCTCAAAAGTAGTATAATAGTAGACCTTGAAAGTGTTAAAATAATCAGCTAGGAGGCCATTAGACTGAGGTGGCCCTAGCACTTTGAGTTTCTTCATAAGCAAAATAAAACCCAACATTGTAAAAAAGTCATATTCTAGGAAATGAAACTTAAGCTGGACCAATCACAAGCACCCAACAAACCATTAGTTCACACACACACACACACACACACACACACACACACACACACACACACACAGATTTTCCACTGAAGTGATTCAAATAGGGCTGTTGCTTCACTCCACTCCATCAAATATTTACTTTGCCTTGCTTCTGCATTCATCTTCTCAGAACCTTCCCCTCCTGCTCCTCTGGCGGAGATCAAACCACTTCTGGTTTGGAGCTGCTGGCAAAGGACTGAGCGTGCCACAGTGAAGACCACAAGAGCACCAAGGGGTGACGTGTTGTCCTGTAAGGGAGGGCAGAGAGTGGGGAGGAGAGCAGAGTGGACTCCCAGTTATGGTAATGGAATCTCAAAGGAATGCTATTGTCTTATCTGTGTACTTCCCTTTATGTCCACTAAGGAAAATGATATTTTTCCTAACTAGATAAAGGAAATATGTATATATATATATAATTCATATAGTTTAAAAGAGTATTCAATGAAAGCAAATCTCTGTCCTACCCTAGTCCTCCATTATTCTTCCCCAGGGATAACTACCTTTATAAGTTTCCCCCAAACCTCTTAAGTACATAAATGCAGTTTTACATATATATGTTTTACACACACACACACACACACACACACACACACACACACACACACACACCCGCACACAAATTAGGCAACGAGATAGGAATGAGCAGGTCAGGGCAAGATAGGGATGCACCTGAGGGGAAGTTAAGCAGGCCCTCACAAATAGAAATATGGGGATTCTCTGCTTAGCTGCAGTTAGAAAACTGAGGTTAGAGAACCGCAAGGGTATCAGGAGGCTAAACTTACTGTGGCCCAAACAGCATGGAGATGCACCAAGCTGTGGTGGGAAAAGAGATAGTGACCTCCCCAAATGCATGTACACAAGGGGTAAGATTTCCATACTAAATAAAACTCCTCGTGTGGAAGAATTGTGCTATTTTTCCGCTCTGGGAAGCAGCCTATTCCAGACCCTTTCTCTGGAACATAACCCTTTTGTTCCCTGCTGTCTGCCACCCCAAGGGAACGGAGTGTTCCAGACTTTCTCCAAACTCATCCTTTATTCTCGGCCTTCTCTTACACTGTACCCTCACCTCCCTAAATAGACTTCTTATGCTTTCCTCTTTGTGCTTTCCATTTGAAATCTTCCTCACAGAAAGCAAGAATAGAAGATATTACCACCCTATAACATATATACACACACATGCATTGTATATACACATATATACAAATATATCTATCTGGATTGAAATCTAATATATATCTATATTTTTAAACATAGCAGTAGCATCTATCAAGAGGTATTTTAGTTGGTAAAGACATTATTCTCATTATTTTATTATGGTAAGAATATATAGAATGAGCTCTACTCTCAATAAGCTTTTAAGTATACAGTGAGACATTATTTTTTGAACTACTGCATAATATACCTACTCTGACTCCATGGCATTTTTTTTAACCAGGCTCCTGTTGATGAATGTTTCATTTGCTTTTTAGCCTATTGCTATTTCAAGCAACACTGCAATGAAAATCTCTGTACATGTGTGATCAGCTCGAGTCCAGCCGAAGCAGATGGTATATCCAAAGCTTAACTGAAGAGTTTAATAATGGAAGGACTATTTACACAGGTGCTGGCAGGCTTAATGGAACCAATAATAAATAGTTAAGCCCTCACAAACCAGCAAAATTGAGAAGCCTTCACCACCCCTATGTGCAAAGGGACAGAGGAGAGAGCGATGTTGCCAGAAGCCAGGGAAACCACAGCCATGGCGAGAAGCCATACAGGAGTATGCCACGGTGTGAGGATGCAGCCATTATTCAAACTTCAGCCATCAGAGTAGGAGCAAGAGGAATAAATAAATTGACCACTTTCTTCTCTTGCTTTCTAGTTTCCTGCTGGTACTTCCCAAACACCCAAGACAAGTGGGGCCAGAGGAGAAGGGCACCCAAATAATGTGGTCCCTGGAGGTCCATCTGCAAGGTGCAGGACAGGCAGAGCAGGGTAAAAAATGTATTTGGGTAAGTGGAGAATAATCAGTCTAGTAGGCTTTTTCAGAAATGTGTCACCAATCTATTAGAGCTTTTTTCTAGCAATGGAATTTCAGTGTCCGTAGGAAGGAAAGAGCGGGCAGAGCAGCCAGCCCCTCAGCATCCAATCTCCTCCTTTTCCATGACAATGCAATACTAGTCATGCCTGTGGTTGCTCAAAATTAACACTGCACTTCCCAGCCTCCTTTACAACCAAAGTGATGTAAGAGAAAGAGTCCTGCGAAGGCTTTTGAGAGATTTCCCTAGGACAGCTGACTTGTTCCCTGCTTTATTCTTTCCTGTACTTCACTTGCTGCCTAGGACCATACCATTTGCTTTTTCAGTGTCTATTGAAATGATCATGTGATTTTTGTCTTTAGTTTTGCTTATGTGATGAATTACATGGATTGTTTTTTGTATGTTGAACAAGCCTTGCATCCCTGGGATGAACACCACTTGGTCATGGTGTGTAATTTTCTCCATGTGGTTTTGAATGCTCATTGCTAGCATTTTGTTTAGCAGTTTTGCTACTAAGTTCATCAATGATGTAGGTCTATAGTTTTCTTGAGCTGTCTTTATTTGATTTTGATATTAATGTGATGTTGGCTTCATAGAATGTACTTGTTTCTTTCTATTTCATGGAATAGATTGAGGAATATTGGGATTAGCTCTTCTATAAAGGTTTTATAAAATTCACCTGGAAAACCATCTGGTCCTGGACTTTTCTTTGGTGGTGGACTGTTTATTGCTGCTTCAATTTCTTTGATTGCTATTCATTGGTTTAAATTGTCTATGTCTTCTTGATTCAATTTAGAAAAGTTGTATATGTCTAAAAATTTGTCAATTTCTTCTAGGTTTTCCATTTTGTTGGAGTGTAGTTTTTCAAAGTAGTTTGTGATAATACTCTGGATTTCCATGCTGTTGGTGGTAATATAAACTTTTTATCTCTTATTTTAGTAATTTGAGTGGATTCTCTCTTTCTTTTGGTTAGGTTGGCTAGTGGTTTATCTATCTTTTTTATTTATTTATTTATTTATTTATTTATTTATTTATTTATTTATTTATTTATTTTTGAGAAACCAGATTTTGGTTTTGTTGAATTTTTTGTATTTTTATTTTTATTATTGTTTTCTCTATTTCATTGATATCTGTTCTGATTTTAATAATTTCCTGTCTTCTACTGGCTTTGGGGTTAGATTGTTCCTGTTTTTCAAGGGCTTTAAGGTGTTAGATTATTTATTTGGTAATTTTCTTCTTCTTTTTTTTTTTGTGTGTGTGTGGTACTGGGGATTGAACTCAGGTGCCCCGAGCTACTACACTCAGGTGTAGTTCCGAGCTACACCCCCAGCCCTATTTTTTATTCTTTATGTTGAAAAAGGGTCTCGCTAAGTTGCAGAGTGCCTCACTAGGTAGCTGAGGCTGGCCTCGAACCCGGATCCTCCGGTCGGTCTCTGCCTCCGGAATGCTGGGATTACAAGCGCACGCCACCACACCCGGCTTGGTAATTTTCTTCTTATGTAACCACTCAGTGCTATAAATATTCCTCTTAATACTGCCTTCAAAGTGTCCCAGAGATTTTGATATGTTGTGTCTCTATTTTTCCTTGTTTCTAGGAATTTCTTAATTTCTCCCCTTATTTTTTCTATGACCCAATCCTCATTCAGCAGTGTGGTGTTCAGTCTCTATGTATTTATGTGGTTGTGCTGGGTCTTCTTATAGTTGATTTCTAGTTTCATTCCATTGTGGTCTGAAAAGATGCAGGGAATTATGTCAATTTTTTAATTTGCTAGTGCTCATTTTGTGGCCTAGAATGTGGTTTATTTTCGAGAAGTTTCCATGAGCAGCTGAGAAAAGTGTGAATTCAGCTGTAGTTAGGTGGAATAATCTGTATGTATCTAATAGGTCCTTTTGGTTTATGGTATTCTTTAGGTCTGAGGCATCTTTACTGACCTTTGGTCTAGAAGATTGGTCTAATGGTTTGAGAAGAGAATTGAAGTCTCCCAGGACTATTGTATTCGGATCTATGTGTGACTTAATATCACAAAGAGTTTGTTTTATGAAAGTGGCTGCACCAATGTTTGGGGCATAAATGCTGACGATCGTTATTTCCTTTTGCTGAATTTTTTCTTTTATCAGTAAAAAATGACCTGCTTTGTGTCTTCTGATAAGCTTAGGCTTGAAGTCTAATTTGTGTGATATCATAGTTGCTACTCCTGCTTGTGTTCGAGTTCCATTGGCATGGATTACCTTACTTCAGCCCTTTACTTTTAGTTTATGAGTATCTTTACTTGGAAGGTGTGTTTCTTGCAGGCAGCTATGGATGGATTCTGGTTTTTAATCAATTTTGCCACCTTAGGTCTTTTTATTGGGGAGTTGAGGCCATTATATTCAGCATGATTATTGAGAGATGATTTTTAATTCCTAACATTTTGAGTTTTAATTTCTGTTTGAGGTAGTGTTTGTTCTTTTTGAGGTAGCACTCAGTTGTTTGTTTGATGGAAATCATTGTTTATTTGGTTCTGGCATTTAGTAATTCTTTGTAATTAATCTCTTTGAGTATTTTCTTTAGTGCTGGTTTGGAAGAAATAAATTCTTTCAGCTTCTGTTTGTCATGGAAGATTTTAATTTCCCCATTGAATTTGAGAGATATTTTGGCTGGTGGAAGTCTTGGTTGGAAGTTGTTTTCTTTCAGAGTTTGGAATATGCCACTCCAGGCCCTCCTGGATTTCATGACTTGGTTTGAGAAGTCTGGAGTGATTCTTACTGGTTTGCCTCTGAATGTCACTTGGTCTTTTACTTTCATTGTCTCCTTGGTCAATTTACTTTTATTTTCATTGTCTCCTTAGTCAATTTGATTATTATGTGGTGTGGTGAACATTTTTTTCTTATCTAGTCTAGAGGGTGTTCCATATATTTCCTGTATCTGTGTGTTGACCTCTTTTTTCTATGTTTGGAAAATTTTCTGATATTACTTCTCTGTAAAGATTATTTATTCCTTTGGCTTCAGCTTCTATTCCCTCTTTTATGTCTATTATTCTTAGGTTAGCTCTTTTAAAATTGGCCCAGATCTCTTCAATGTCCAATTTATGCTGTTGAAATGTTTTTTTTTTTTCCAAATTATATACTATGTGTTCATTTTTGGAGTAGTCATCTTCTAAAAGTGAGGTTCTATTTTCCATGTGATCTAGTCTACTGTTAATAGTTTATATTGATGCCTTCACTTTAGTTATTGCATCCTTCATTTCCTTCAGGGCTTCTTTTTATTCCTGTTCAGGGTGTCAGATTCTTTATTCTTTTCAGAAATACTGTATCATTTCTACTATTAAAGTTCTGAATTGTCCTTCTGACAATCTCTGCAATTCTGTGTTGGTGGGTTCTGTTATTATGAGGTGCTGACTGCTTACAATACTAATGAACTATAGCCACTTACTTCATATCAAGTCATTGGCTTCTTTGCTGGGGGTCTCTAGAAGTCATGGTGCCAGCAGACCCAGTATGATCTGGCCAAGATGGTGCTGCCACGACTGCTGCCTTTCCCCAGGTGAGGCGCATGGGGCACTTTGTGAGGCGCATGGGGCACTTTGTGAGGCACATGGGGCACTTTGTTGTACTCTCTTCTGTCTTCTGGCTTTGTTCTGCTGTGTCTCAATTTTTCATTGGTTTATCCAATTTTTCACTACTTTTTTTTTCTCTTGTCATGAAGCTGCCTTCAAGGCAGTTGAGTTTCAGAGCAACTGAGATGTGCTGTTTCCCTCAGTCACCATCTTGCCCTCTCTGATATTTTAAACTGAATTTTTAGAATCTTGGTTTTATGTGATCTTGAAGAAGTTTGGTAATCTTTCAGTGTCTCAGTTTTCTCATAGAGATAAGAGTGGAAATTATTTCATTTAGTTATTATGAGGAGTAGATGAAATGGGGTATTTGAAATAAGTAGATCAATGTCTAGCTGACATAGCAAATATTCAGTAAATGTGAGATATTATTATTATTATTACTATAATCATTTTAATTGTCTTCCAAAGACATACTAATTAGTCTATTCCATGTCTAGAAGGATCTATTTTTACTCCCTCATGAATACTGGGCATTAGTACAGATTTTTGTCAGTATGTGAATAATGTTTCATTTTTATTTAGATTGCTTTATAAAATTATGAGGTTGAACATCTTTCCATATTATTTAAACTATTTATATTTCTTTTCTGGTAGATTTTGGTTTTGTGTTCTCTATTCGTTCTTGAATTGGGATTTTTGTTTTTGTTTTAAATCTCTTTAGTATATTATGGAAACTAACCTTTGGTCTGCTATGGGTAGTACAAATATTTTCCTAAGTTTGTCCTTGCCTTTTGACTATATTTTTTCCATACAAAAATTTAAAATTAAAAAAAATATTTTAATATAGTGAAGATGATTTTTCTTTCCCATCATAACATCTAACTTTAATGTCCACTTATTAGAAAGATCTTTCTCACTCTGGATTATAAAAATAATTCCCCTATGTGTTCTCCTAGGAATTTATAGGTTGATTTATATAAAGAATCTCTTTTTCCATCTGGAATTTAATTTGGGGTAGGCAGTGAGGAATAAATTGAAGTAATTCTGCAGACAATTTGGTTGGAGAGTTGACAAGAATGAGTCTTCTGACACATAAATCCTACAGAAGTTGTAGTTTACTGTGATCCACACAATAAATATAGTTTCAAAAAAGTGTGCCAGGAGCCATCAGGCATGCAGATATTTATTGAACTGGTCTCTTAGATTTTTCTTCTTTGTGGAAAACAAACACATGGGTCGTTTCTGTTAACAGTTGTAGGGTCCTGCCAGGTTGAGTTTAATTACTTTACCAGGTTGCAAAACCACCTTTCATACATCATATCATCTGGTCTTACTTCTAGGTAGTAGATACAACTCTTGCTGTCATTAGGGCCATCTTGCTGTCTCTTCACAGATTAAATAATAATGCAACAGAATTTCATACCTGTGCTAAGGATGAGCCATCTGTGGACATGTCCATACGGGTACTGCCCGTGCATCACAACAAAAGAGGAACTGAGCCCAGCATGCTGACCTGCCATCTGGCTCCACCTATGTCTTTTTTATTTCAACAGATAGTTTATCATTTGGTTAAGAGCATAGAATATAGACTAGAACTATTTGGCTTTGTACTTTCACTCTGCCACTTTGGTGCTATGGGGCCAAGAGCCAAAGGTAAAGGTTTACTTTACATTTATGGGCTTTGATTTCTCATCTGTAAAGTCAGGATTATAACATAATATGAAAGGAAGTGAATAAATGTGATTAAGTATATGTAAACTGTTCAAAAGCCACAATTCTTGCTGTTGTAAATGGCACCAGTTCTTTCATTCTATTTTTAAATTATTTCTTGCTTGTGTTATGGGAGAATTATCAATTGTCTCTAGATCCTATATAGATCCTATAACTGGATCAGAAAAACTAGAGAATATCTTCTAATCTTACTTCCCTTGTTGCAATTGTAAGTAATCACCATATATTGGAAGGAGATAAACTGAGAATACCTACTTTATTCTGAGAATACCTGTTAGAAGAGTAGGCCCAGAGGAGAAAGTAGCTTAAAAGTTTAAGTGGAGAAGGAATAATTGTGACTGAGAAACAGGTTAACTGTGGATGAGGTGACTGGGGCAACAACTTGGAAAGCAGATCAATTAGGAGTAACACAAATTAAAAAAATGGGTGCATTTGGCTAAAGTAATACACAGGCAAGTTTATGGTGTTGGATGCTATTATTTTAAACGATTAAATTAAAACTAGATAAATGAAGCATTTTATTCAAGAAGATAGACATTAAAAATTAGAAATTATTTGTAATACTGAAAATGAATAACATTCAGAGATAAATACAAGGACTAGTTTTTTTTGGAAAAATCCAAAATGAAATCAACAAAATAAAAACTAGTGTTTTAGCAGAGAAAATTCAAATAAATGAAACTAGAGTATGACAATATGACAATAGTATAGAGCTTTTTATTATAAAAATCTATGTTTCTATGACAATAAAATAGAAAATAAGTGATTTTTTAGAAAACATAAATGACTAAAATTTATTTAATAAAAAATAAAAGCTGATTTGCAATTAACTATGAAAGAAATCTTTAATAAAGATTTTTTCTCCACTGAAGAGTCTATGATCAGCAGTTATGAAAGCTACTCAAGACATTAAAAAAGAAAAAATTAGCATAACCTTAATGCCATATAGGTAGTGATAAGACTCAGGAGCCAGATTGCCTGGCTAGGGTCTGTTTAACAAACACATATTTCATTCTTGCTCAGAGCGAGGCAAGGTTCTGAAATTTCACAAATATTAGTTCATATAATTCTCCTAAAGCCCTAAGAAGGAATGATAACTATTGCTCTCATTTTACAGATGAGTAAACTGAAGAAGTGAGAGCTAAGAAACTTATTATCCAGGATCATATAGGTAGCACCTAATGGCAAGGAGAAGGGTCAAATAGTTCCCTAAAGGCCAGGCACAGTAGGCTATGCCTATAATCCCAGTACTTAGGAGGCTGAGACAAGAGGATCGCAGATTTGAAGCCAGCCTCATCTTAGTGAGATTCTGTTTCAAAATAAAAAATGGGCTGGGGGTGTAGCTTGGAGTTGAATGCCCCTGGGTTCAATCCCCAGTACCAAGAAGAGCAAAAGCAAAACAAAGCAAAGCAAAGAACTAGTGACCTACAGGTGTCCTCTAACATCCCATGTTCAAATCCAGATGCTCCAATATGCTGGCTGTATGGCTTTGGCAAGATATTCAATCATTTTATGATTCAGTTTCCCTGAAACAGAACAGAGAATACATAAAATACATGATTCTAAATAATAAATATAAATACAACCTGAACCAAATAACACAACAAAGGAATTACCTTCTGCATACCCAACCTGAATTAAGTTGAGGAATATAAGGATTTTTTGTCATCATTTTAATATATACAAAAACAAATATATAAAATATATAATCCAACCATTTCAATAGATAATTATGATGCTATTTCTGAAATAACAAACAAAATAGTTAAGAATGGCAAATTCTCCCAAACATAAAGATTATTCATATCAAATAAGCAGCCAACATCATACTCCATGGTAAATTACCTGGAACTGAGGGCCTCTACTCTTTCAAAAAAACACCACCTGGGGAGCTTTTAAAAACTACTGATGCCTAAGACCTACTTCAGGTCAATTAACTCCAAATCTCAGGGGATTGAAAAAAACCAGCAACGAAGTAGGATTAATTGGTCTAGAAGAATGCTAAAGAAAATCAAGACTTAACCAGGATGCACACTAAGACCATTTTTATATTGACTATCATTTTGGAAGTTCTTGTGCATACACTAAAATGTGAAATAAATAAGAGATAAAAATATTGGCCAGAAGGAGATAAAATCATCATTTGGAACCAATGTGATAATATACTTGGAAAATGCCTGGAGAATAAACTGAAAATTTGAAGAATTTTTAAGAGAATTTAATTACCTCCAAAGGGAGAGTTCCAATGTATCAAAAGCAATACCAGTTAGAAAGTCTTATGATAAATATTTCACTTAGATTGTTAACAATAAGAAAGTCGAACAAAAAAAACATGTAGGCCCTAGATAAAGAATATCATAAAACTTAGTTTTGATAAATAGCCTCGGTCTGTGGTTTTCAAACTGTGTTCTGGAGTCCAAAGGCAAGGGTTGCACACCTGGTATGCAATGACAAATGGGATGAGCAAAAGGATCACAGGATACCCCCCCCCACACACACACACACACTTGCTTTATCTGAAACAGTTCTATTTTTCTTGTTTCCAATGTTGACCTTCTGCATAAGATTTCACTTGGAGAAAGATTTGGTCACTAGCAACAACTTAACATTTAAAATCTCTAGCCTAGACAAAATGTTCCATTAGAATATCTAATTTCCTTTGCTCCCCAAAGGAAGTTTGTTCATCCCCTCATTTATTCTATGTTTATTGAGGACCTTCATTATACAGAACTTACCAACATTTGTTGAGTACCTACTCAGAGCCACTACTTTGTTTGCCTCTTTACATACATACTTTATCTCATTTAATCATTGCAAATACCATTCAAGGGAGGTATAATCCCTATTTTACACATAAGGAATAACATTCAAAGTAAGACTTTGCCCAAGTCTCATAGATAATGAGAACTGCAGCTAAAATTTCAATTTTTTTTTCAGCCAAATTTCAGAGTTCCTTTTCTTTTTCCAACATATCACACTATTTCTTAGCACACAGAAAACAGTGATGACATTTGAGATCACAATAATAATTGTGTGGTTGTTCATGACCCACTGAAGTATTGACCAGGATGTCGATGCCAGTGAATGTAGAAAAGGAAATGAAGGTGGTGCATATGAGATGTATCTGATTCTGCTATTAGAGACAGAGCTGTTCTCTATAGTGGCTGATCCTTCTGTCAACCAAAGATGAAATGATAGAGGTCAGAACTGGCTGGATACTCTGGGTCAAACACCTTTGGTCCAAGAGAGAAGTGGGCCTGACTTTCGGTTTTGGAGGGCAGAGGACATATTTGAGAGAACTGAGAACTGAAGGAGTGGGTTAAAGGAGCAGAGATGTGGGGTGAGGGACCCAGATTAAAACTGAGTCATCAGCAAAGACGTGGTGGGCAGAGTGGGATGCATACACAAACATTCTCCACCTGTGGAAGTCCTCAGAATTACTTTGTTCCTACATCTGTTGCACGTGTGACAACAGACTATGCTCCTGTGCCTAAGTGGAAAAAAATGGAATGGATGATATAAGAGGCCATTCTGATCACCGATTGCATGAGTTCAAAACCTTGAAATGAGGCAAGACATGCTTTGCAGAGTAAAAACAAAGGTTCTCATCACTTGCTGATGCCTTTTGTTATAAATAACTACTGATATACAGCATGGGCCAGGGCCTGATCATTTTTATTCATTTATTTTTGTGGCACTGGGGATTGGACCCAGGAGCATTCTACCTCTGATCTACACTGCCAGCCAGATTTTATTTTTTATTTTGCTCTACGGGCCTTGAACCTGCTATCCTTCTGTCTCAGCCTCCCAAGTATCCGGGATACAGACAGGCAGCACTATGCCCTTCGTGATCATTTTTAAGTAAGCTATCCTCTGAAGTTCTAGATTCATAGAACTGAGCCAATAAACCCCAGTTTGTGGCCCTTGTACTGATACGAAGGACTCCAGAGTATCTTAACATCCTGCTAAAGCCAACAGTCCTCTCATTTTCCTTTCAATTCAACACAGGCAATTTGCGGAATGCAACATTTTCTGATTAAACAATGATGAAATAGAAAACATGATGTCTATGAAATAATAAATATGTATATTTCATAAACATGAGTCTATGAAATAAATATTCTGATTTTAATGAGATATGTCCCCAGTTCAGATCTGCATGAAGTAGAAATAGACATCATAGACAAATATAAAGAACTAACAACTGAGAGTGTAAGTGTGGGCACTGTGAGATCTGGTTATGAGTTCATGCCAGAGGAGGACGAAGAACAAAGGAACAAAGAAAGAGAAATGGCCCTGACCATTGCTCTGCCCCTAGGTGACCTGGCCACCAGCACACCCACCAGCTTCTTACATGACTACTCCTGAACCCTACTACCTTGCCCCATAAAAAGCCCCTCGCCTGTAAGGAGACGGGCTTTCTGACTCTCGTGCTCTCCCCAGTCAGATGCCTCCTTCCAGGTTTTATTTCTAAATAAAGCTTATTCCCTGCTGTCAAGCCATGTTTTCTTTGCCCCTATATACCCCAACAGTAAGTATCAAAGGTGATCAGACAATTCAGTTTTGTCCCATGTAAGATTTCCTTATTCCAAAATTATTCTTGTACTCCAAGCAGCAGAATAAATGCTCATTCTAGTTAAGAGGTGGTGGTTCTTTCTACCCAAGTAAAATTGCAGTACACATACCCAAATTCTGGACTGAAAATAGGAGATTATTAGCTGTATAATTTATGTAAATGGCCGCTCTATTCAAGTGAAGGTAATTTGTATCTCTTAGTCTTATGCTAATTATTTTATAAATAGATGATAAATAATCATGTGAGATGATTTCATATTCTAGCTGAAACCGTACTTGGTTAAAGGGTCTATATTACGATATGGAACCTTTAAAAAACATATATATATATATATATATATATATATATATATATATGTATTACAAAGTTTTAAAAATAAGAACTTTGGCATTATAAAACTTAATTTTTTTGAGGTTTGATAGGTATTAGATAAAATTAAGATCTAGTGTAGTAATTCTCATTCTTTTGGGAATTTACTGAGAATGTTTATCTTAGTGGTAGTCCTTAGGAGAAAAAATAGGTATAACTTTTTCTTTTTTTTTTTTTTTTTTTTTTTGTGGTACTGGGGATTGAACTCAGGGGCATTCTACCTCTGAGCTACACCCCAGATTTTTATTCTTTATTTTGAGACAGGGTCTCACTAAGTTGCAGAGGATCTCACTAGGTAGCTGAGGCTAGGCGCGAACCCGGATCCTCTAGTCTCAGCCTCCCAAATGCTAGGATTACAAACATATGCCACCACGCCCGGCTTGGTATAACTTTTTCAAATGTGAGAGTGATTTTGATAAAACACTGATTGCTGAGCTCCACCTCACAGAGTGCCTGATTCACTGGGGCTGTGCAAGTGGGGAGGAGTCCAGTGAATTTGCATTTCTAATAAACTCCCAGGTGATGCTGATGCACCTAGTTCTAGCACCACATTTTGAGAAACAGTGCTGTAAAGGATGGCTGTGGACTTGGACTTCAAGGACCACGGGAGAGACCTGACTCAGCTAGCTGGGCCTGACCCGCATATGTCCCTTGTCTGAGGTTTGTCTTCGGTTCTGCAGGTGCAGTAGGGATCTTGCTGACCAGGGCCTCATTTACGTGAATTGACTTGCTGTTGTTCGCTCACTCTAACCTGAGCAGGGCAAGGCCTATATGAACCACAGAGGAGCATTTTGTCCTCAACCCTGAACCAGACCAAGACAGGAGAGTTTCTTTGCAGTCTCCCTTTGTGAGTGGACAAAATTTTTCTGGTTCCCTCTTTCCACTGAAGTCATACATTGCCAAGTGTTGTAGCTTTAGGTGGTCTGCATGAGTTTTGTTTTCTACTGATTTCTGTTCTTTACTACTTTGGTTCAACTTTCTCTGCATTTCATTGGTTGTTCTTTAATTTCTCAACATATTTGCTTAGTTCATTGACATTTTAGCCTTACTTCTTATCTAATACCTTTAAGGTGGCATTTAAATTTCACTTTTCTGCCTGGCATGGGCTCCAGTACAAGCCCCTTGGTTGGAAAGATCTGTTGACACACTAGAGCAGCCGGAGCCATTGGGACTTGCTCATCACCCTGGCTCTTGGCTTTTTTGCTTTGTGTTTTTGCTTCTAGAAAATTCCTTCTCTAGGGACCAAAGTCAGAGAACTATAGTAATACATGTATATCCGTGTTCATAGAAGCACAATTCACAGTAGCCAAATTATGGAACCAATCTAGGTGTCCATCAACAGATGAGTGGATTACAAAAGTATGGGATATACACACAATGGAATTCTACCCAGTAATACAGAAGAACAAAATGATGTCATTTGCAGAAAAATGGATGGACCTGGAGAACATTATGTTAAGTGAGATTAGCCAGTCACAGAAAGTGAAGGGTCATATATTTTCTCTAATATGCACAAGCTAGGGAGTAACTGGGATACAAGAGGGACTCCAGATAATGGAGGAGAAACCTCAGTGGAGCCAAGGAGATGGTCTAAGGGAAGGGAAGGGGGAAGAGTGGAGTTCATTAATGGAATTACCACCATCGACTATGTGTACATATGTGAAAATACCAAGGTCAATTTCAGTACTCTGTATTGAGAAGAGGGAGGGGGGGGAGGAAGGCTACCAAGTGCTGTGTGCATGTATGTCACTGACAACATGATTTATATTATGATGTGAGACTATATGCACCAATAAAAGCATATTTAAAAAATCTTTCTCTTTCTCACTAGCTCATATTTGCATTTACAAATCTGCTACCTTTTACCTTGTATATATATGTGAGTCATGGTGCCACTTATGTTACAGGGGGCCATGAGTTTCCCTTGATTCTTGTCTCCCCAAAAGAAAGATTTTATTTGGGGGATACAGATAGGGTAGACATGAAAGGCTTTATTGGGTAGGTTCCACAAGAGGGTCACAGAGGTGGCTTAGTCTGGAAGTGGACATGATTTTTTTTTTAATGAAGTCCCAAAATTCCACCCCTTCTCATGCATAGTAATCTGGAGCAATTACTTTTTGTGTTTCCCACCATGGCTTAGTGTGACTGCACAAGATTGTGTCATATGGGAAATCTAAAGCTGCAATGTAATAGGCTGGGAATCTCTGACCACAGCTAGGCAGGGCAATCACTGTGCCATTTTAACTCTGTTCTGCTCATAGCTAGCTAGATACCTAACAGGGTCAGACACAGCTAGTAGAGCTAAAATTCTAGACCAGTTCTGAGTTGACCACCCATGATTCTAAACAGCCTTCCAGTAGACCTAGCAAGTGGGATATAGTTGCATTTCATGAGGGCAGGCAGGAGATTTGGGGTTATACTAGGTTTAACTGTGTGAAACTAAAATAGGATAGGAGAAATAAAAGTAATAGGTAGAAAGGAGACAAACAGGGAAAGAAGGAGAAGCTGTAGCTTCACAATCAAAAGCTCTGTGATGATCCTTATCTTCACCCTACAGAATCTGTTTTTTCCTTAGAACATCTCCAAAAGCCCCTCACCTTTAATCCTAAAGGCCTATCTCCCCACCAAAAGTTTCTAAGATGTTTGATAAACAAAGGATCTGTAAGGAAGAATTGACACTTGGTTAAACTCAGGTCCAACCCAGCCACCACCCATTGATCAGATGTCAGGAACCTGAGGATTCTGAGAAAATACAAAAAACAGACCTCCATTCCTGCTGTGCACCTCTACCCACCCTCTCACAGAGGTCTCCTTTAAGAAAAGAATGGTAAATCCTCAAATGCCTCTCTCATTCTTGAGGTGGCCTACATTGTCCCTTGAGTATGTATCCTCTACTTTGCTAAATAAACGGATCGCTGTTTCTGACATAGAAGCAAAGGACCCCAAGGACCTGAAGTGAGTTTCCCTTCCCCAAATCTGGAAGCTCCTCAGGACTCTCCACAAAATTATTGTGATTCCTGTTACAAAACTGCTCATATTTTCCTATTATTATTATTATTATTATTATTATTATTATTATTATTGTTATTATTATTATTATTATTTTATTATTATTTGCAGTACTGGGCATTGACCCCAGGCATGGTCTACCACTAGCTACACTCCCAGGCCTTTTTATTTTTTCTTTAGTAACAGGATCTTGCTAACTTGCCACACACTGACCTCAACCCTGCAATTCTCCTGTCTCAGCTACCATTATTGACTTACAAAAATAACAATGTCATATACTATAACCAAGTGAGTCAACCAAGGTCACTCCAGTTTCTGTGTCCTCCTAAGACCCTAAACTCACATTCTTTCTGCTGTTCCATTCAATCCAGGAGTAAATGTCCAATTTATTCCCAAATGTCTAAAGGTTGCTACCCTTTGGGTTCTCAGCATTTTGTGGGGGTGGGCAGAAGTGTTATAACAAAGATGCTGGGTGCCATTTATAAAGAATACCTCAAGAGAAGTCTTTGGCTCTTTCGATAAGGTTCTATGAGATGGTTAGAGGATAGAAAACAGGAAATGCTTCCAGACTGAGGGATTACATCATGGGAAGTCATTTGCTTGGGGAAAAGCTGTGCCTTCAGGGGATTTTTAGAGTTGGGCTTGGCTAGAGAATAGGCCATTGATTTAGAGAGCAGGGGGATGATTGTAGGAGCACAACACAGGGTGCCTGCAAATGTTACAGAAGTTGGGTTCCATCCTTTCTAGAGCAGCATTTACATATTTTAAGCACTGAAGTGGCACAATCATGTTTGTGCCTGGAAGCCATTCTTGTATGTGCATGTAGGATGGATTAGGAAAGCATGCCTAGAAGTAGGGGGACTAGTTATGATAAACTAGCAAGACTTGGTAAGTGCTTGAGTGAAGTGGCTGAGGGGACAGTAAGCAGGGATGCTTTGGCCTTCTCTGGGAGGTAGAATTGACAAGGTCTTGGAGAATGATTGAAGGCATTCTATAAATGATAAATGTGTTTGGAATTTATAAATAGATTCTCAGCCTCACTAACTTGTAAAAAGTCTGTCCCTCAGACCTCCTGCTATAGTATGGGTCTGAAATGTCCCAAAGACCAATGTGTTGAAGGATTGGCCCATAGCCTGTGGCACTAATGGGAGATGGTGGAACCCTTAGGAGGTGGAGGTCTAGTAAGGTCACTATAGGCAGGTCCATGAAGGGGATATTGGCACCCCAACCCCTTCCTTTATTTTTGCTTCTCAGCTACCATGAGGTGAACAAGCCTCCCCTACCACATACTCCTACCTCCATGATGTACTGTGCTACTGCAGGCCTCAATTCACCAGGCCAAGTGACCACAGTCTGAAGTGACCACAGACCTCTGAAATCATGAGCCAAAACGAACCTTTCCTCTTCTTAAGTTGATTATCTCAGGTATTTTGTCACAGTGGAAGAAAGCTGACTAAGACAGCCCCCTAAGAAAGAAGGATAAATCTTAGCCATTTGGCTAAGATCAAGTGTACAAGAATGAATCCTCTAAAAGTGAAAGCACAAAGCCACCAAGAGCTATGACTTCTTTTTAAGAAAGACAAGACAAAGAAATCTTTCAGCTTGTGAATTGATTACCAGGGGAAGTGTCCCTACTCTGGTCAGTACTAATATTCTGAAGTATGGACTGACTGATATGCTGGCTAGCTCTCAGTTTTACTGGTGACTGCCATGCTTGATGGGTTGTCAAATTCCTCACCATTCTTCTTTTTTGATCATCATCTTTGCTTTTTCACCAAGGTAACAAATCAGCTACCAATTTTATTGGTATAAAAAATGTGTACATTCTGAATCTTTAGTTACTTAATGGAAAACATATTTTTTAATATCCCTAAATCCTTAGGAGGAAAGGAAAATTAGGCATTAGAATCTAAAGATAGGTCTTGCTGGATAATATTAAATGTTCAGCAAAAACTTGGGCAGGGGTTTACTGATGTCTGAAGAAGAAGCAAGTGGAACTTTGCTAGAAATAGCTTGAAATTTGCACTATCAACCCGGTTGCTCTGAGCTCTCTGCTCAGGTTAGTCATCCTAAATCTATGCAAACTGTTTCCACCCTTCAGGTAGTATCTACAATATTCCAGCCAATTCCAGGAAATGGCAGGAAGGGTTATGGATGGGTTTTTCCTGATGACTGACAATTTGTTGAAACATAATGGAAAGGGTCATTTTATATGTAACCAAAGAAAAGTTTGGGGGACATTCCTTGAGGTTGTGTCAAAACACAACCTCCTTTTTTTTGCACTAGGGATTGGACCCAGGGGCATTCTACTTGTGAGCTACTCCCCCAGCCCTTTGCCCTTTTTATTTTTTATTTATTTATTTATTTATTTTGCGGTACTGGGGATTGAACTCAGGGGCATTCTACCTCCAAGCTCTACCCCCAGCCCTATTTGTTTTATTCTTTATTTTGAAACAGGGTCTCACTAAGTTGCGGAGTGCCTCACTAGGTAGCTGAGGCTGGCCGCGAACCCAGATCCTCCAGTTTCAGCCTCCCAAATGCTGGGATTACAAGCGTGCGCCACCACGCCGGGCTCCTTTTTATTTTTTATTTTGAAACAGAGTTTCTCTAAGTTGCTAAGGGTTTTGGTAAGTTGCTGAGGGTGGCCTGGACCTGTGATCCTCCTGTTTCAGCCTCCCAAGGAATGGGATCACAGGTGTGTGCCACCATACCCAGCAAAACCCAACCTCTTGAAAGAAGCTTAATCTATTTATGAAATGAAGCACACATACACAAAAAGCCATTCAGCCCTTCCTTGTTGATAAGTGGGTTTAAAAGATGCTATGTCATCATTAGGCATGTTCTTTGGCCAGCTAGCAAAACAAATTTCTGAGAAGTTAAGTTGACAAAAAAAAAAGGCCTATTTAAAACCTGTCCCTGGAGATTTTTAGCCCCACTCACCTTGATATGATCTATATAGCCTAGAATGGATTTTCAGAGAGCTTGAAACTAGGAAGAAAGCTTTTTAACCAACTCTCCAAAGCAGCCTAGTGAAAAGATTTCCAAGGCTGGGAAGACAGATGCATTAATCAATAGTTTTCATAGTAGCAAGGCTGCGAGCGATAATCAGGAAAGACATCTGTCAGCAATGGTGAACCGCTTGATGGGAGCAGAAAACAGCATTGACTGCCAAATTAAATCATTCCAAAAATCTCTGTGCTGGAAATGCCTTGTGGTCCGTGCCCCTCGTGACTTAGATATCTATACGATGACATAATTTGACTGCTATGGTTTTTCAAATTTCACTTTTTCTTTGTCTCTTTGTTTTACTCTGTTCTGTTTCTTGATATCTGTGATTCTGAGAGTGTGGATATGCTTGTTACACACATAGTGAGGAACTCCTTAGCTGAGGTCAATTGTTGACTTGGCCAAAAACTGACTTTCTTGGGAGGCTGAATGTTTGAGCTGCTGTTTTTAGTGAAAGCTGGAATTAGGGCTAAGTGAAGCCAGACGGACTGCCTTGGGCTCTGGGATAGCTCAACACAGTCCTTCATGTATTTTGTAAGTATATCTAGGGTCATATGGTCTCTAGGAGCACAGGTCCCCAATAAATACAGGATGAACAGGTTAGAATGTACCAGAGTATGGTCTGTATCTATGTGTTTCCCAAGTGAGAACCTTTGAGCAAGACTAATGCGCTAGAAAGGAATATTTATTCTCTCTGATACAAGTGTAGGGCACCTTCGTGGCCAAAGGGCTTCCCTTTCTCTTCGGTCTATGCTGCTTTAGGAATGCCTTTCATGTTCTGGAGATATTGACAGACAATCTATAATCATTTGGAATGTATTTTTTTTCCTGGAAAAGAAGGAATAAGAGATTATTGAGTAGAGGAAAAAAATAATATTTCAAGCACTTTGTGGACTAAAATAGGTTGTTTATTGAACTAGAAAAAGAGCCATCAGAAATAATAGTGTTTCTGTGAGGAAGTACTTCCTGTTCCTGGGTTAAAAAAAACTGCAGTATATATACAATTCAGAACCCAACTCATTCAAACCTTAAAGGATGCCCTTACAAACACGTAGTAGACATTTAAAATATGATAATAAGCATTCTGTCATAGATGGCTAGTTGTCTTCCTAGTTCCATAGTATTCAAATTAAAGCTGAGCACATAGCCATTCTGAATAGAGATCCCCCTTTCCTGCAGTTTGGTGTGGCTGGAGGCTAATTTGCTAAGTTGGTGTCATTAGAATTATCTGTTGGTATGTATATGTGATATGTGTTGCAGGGGATTTGGGTGTGGGAACCCTTTGGTGGTGTTTTTTGTTTTGTTTTGTTTTGTTTTGTTTTTCTTGTTTCCTTCATCCATCTTTCTGCTTGGAAGGCACATACTGCCATCTTGGCTCATGGAGTGAAGGCCCTCTATGGTAGGGAAGTCGGAGAGAAGAAGTCTGGGCCACTGGCACCAAGAATCATCCAGTTCTGAATGCCTTTCCTGGATGTTGATATAAGAAAAATATACTGCAATCCTATTCAAGGTGCCTTCATTTGGGCGCTTCCTGTCACCCACAGATGATCCTAATTCTAATTAATAAACATGTATTATTATAGCTTAGTAGTGACACATTTAGTCCTGTTATCTTATGATCAACTCAGAACCCAGATTAAACTACTTTTGTAAATTAGCCTTGCAAACATGTATGAGCCAGGACCTCAATTTTTAGTATAAAGCATGGAGTTAGTAAGGACTTTGATTGGCATGCAACTATGACATCAATCTCTGCTATTAGTTGCTTCCAACTGCTAGGAAGCCTGGAAGGAACTGATCAATTTGGCAAGTAGATTGATTCTTTTGAAGCACTCCTCAAAGTCAGTGTCAAGAAAAATATGAAGACTTGATTATTTTCTCCTTTGGACCTTGTAAAATATGAAAGTAATTGAAGGACTGGCCTGACTGAAGGTAGAATGTAACTGTCAAAGTTAGTGCCTAGAGCAGAAAAACAGCTTTTAAATATTCCATGTGTATCAGACAGCTATTTCTGGGGCAAGCAGGTCTAGAATGGCCTCACGTATCTGGCGCTTGGCTGGCTGTCAGCTGAGTCAATGGGTAGCGAAGCCATGTGTCTTTCATTACCAGCAGGCTAGCCTGGGTTTGTTTATGTAGTAGTGGCATGCTTCCAAGAGAGAGAAATATGCAAGGTCTCCAGAGGACTAAGCTCAGAGTGGGCACACCATCACTTCTATCACACGCTATTATTACCAAAGCAAGTCACAAGATCCATCCTGAAACAAGAGGTGGGGAAATGGACTCCACTTCTTGGTAAAAGGAGCCAGAGTCCTATTGCAGTGGGTGTGGATACAGGGAGGAGTGAAGGATTGCAACCATTTTTGTAACCAGTCTAACACTCTGCGATTCTTGCACAAAACGCCTTTGATCATGCTGACTAAACAGGACAGGATACTCCCAAGAGGCAGGTGCTTCCTCCATGGATTATTGAGGAGAGTAGAGCTGTTGCAATTTCTTAGTTGATAATCAGGAGATTATACCGTTTTATTCATAGCTTCTCCATCAAATACCATAATCATTTTGAAACTCGGTTTCTAATTTAATCTCTTTTTACCCCAAACCACACTGCCAAGGTAATTGCATCAGGTGGGTAATAACAATGAAGATCTTTGTAACAGTAGATGTGGCAATTTGCCTCTGAATTTCACTACTCATTCAACTGAAATTTATAAAATTCTAGACTCTCAGCTAGAGGATATGGATGCAAAAGGAGTAGGACTCAGTTCTCCACCCTGTGTGGGGCCACAGGTGCATGAGGAGAGAGGAAGGGAGAGGGATAGAAGGATGGAAGGATGGACCAGAGGACTAACTGGTAAGTTGTGATAGGTGCTGATGACAAAGGCACACACCGAGGACAAAAATGACCCAGAAGGGTTCCTGCTGGAGGCAGTCAGGGGCATCCTCAGCACCACTCACCTTGATCTTTCCCAAGAGTCCTTTTGGCTCCCTGTCATTCTCTCACACTGGGGCATACAGTGCCTGCTGTTGCTATTGAGACCAAGCCATCAGGGTCTTCCCACCCAGAGCCTCTCAGAGCTTCTCTCTCAGATGAGGACCGTCCTCCCTTTACAGGGTGATATTTACAAGGCTCTTAGCAGGATAGGCTTGTCATCTGAGTGTCTTAAAGCAGCCCAGCAGCCCTGAAGCATCAAGTCTTTTTGTAGACTTTTAGGAGAAGAGTTACTTTGGGGAGTCACCTTTAGTCTCCTAAATATCCTCCAGCCTTAGAGAAGTTTTTTCCCCCACTTTTTCCTTTTTCTTTATTTCTTGAGAGCAAAGGGGAATATAAAGGACCTTTTCTTTCTCTTGCCTAATCACTCTGGATAAAACTTAATGTGGATTATTTATTAAGAATATTTATTTCCCAAGATACCTCAAATAAATATTTTAATATAAAATTTTGTCAAATGTTTTCCCCACATCTCTTGAGATGATCCTGTGATTTTTATCTTTCATTTTGTTGCTATGGCATATTAGGATTTTTGATACATATATGTTGAACCATCCTTGTATCCCTGGGATAAATCCCACTTTTTCATGATGCATGATCTTTCTGATGTGCTATTGAGTTTGATTTCTTAGTATTTTGTTGAGAGTTTTGACATCTGTGTTCATCAGAGATGTTGGTGTATAGTTTTCTTTTTTGTTCTGTTGCCTGGTTTTGGTATCATGGTAATACTGGCCTTATAGGATGAATTTGAAAGGGTTCCATCCTTTTAGATCCTTTAGAAGAGTTTGAGAGGAACTGACATTAGTTCTTTCAAAGTGTTTGGTAAAATTCAGCACTGAAGCATACAGTCCTGGGCTTTTCTTTGTTGGAAAACGTTTTTATTACTGAGTCAATATTGTTTTTAAGTTGGTTCAGGTTTTCTGTGTACTCATGGCTCAATTTTGATAGATTGTGTCTAGAAATTTTTTCCTTTCTTCTAGGGTTTCCAATTTGTTAGCATATAGTTCATAATAGTCCTTAAGAACTGTATTGTCAACTGTAATATCTCCTTTTTCATTTCTGATTTTATTTATTTGGGTCTTCATTTTTCTTGATTAGTCTAGCTAAAAGTTTGTTCATTTTTGCTTATCTTAAAAAACCAAAACAATAACCCTTTTGTCTGGGTGTGGTGGTGCCCAACAGTTAGCCCAGCTACTCAGGAAGTTGAAGCAAGCAGATCATAAGTTTGAGGCCAGTCTGAGCAACTTAGTGAGATCCTGTCTCAAAAACATTTTTAAAAAGGG
>PVLC010000596.1:127258-173282 GCA_004027655.1 Graphiurus murinus
GCTTGTAATCCCAGCATTCGGGAGGCTGAGACCGGAGGATCCGGGTTCGCGGCCAGCCTCAGCTACCTAGTGAGGCACTCTGCAACTTAGTGAGACTCGGTTTCAAAATAAAGAATAAAAAATAGGGCTGGGGGTATAGCTCGGAGGTAGAATGCCCCTGAGTTCAATCCCCAGTACCACAAAAAAAAAAAAAAAAAAAGGGCTCTAATGTAGCTCAGTGATAGAGTGCTTGCCTAGCATTTGTGAAACCCTGGATTCAATTGCCAGTACTGCAAAAACAAACAAATCCTTCATTTCATTGATCTTTTGTATTGTTTTAGTCTTTATTTTGTTTATTTCTGCTCTACCTTTGCTATTTATTTCTATTAATTTTGGGTTTGCTTCGTTCTTGCTTTTCTAGGTTACTGAGATGTATTGTTAGGTTGCTTATTTTAAATCTTCCTATTGTTTTGATGTAGGCATTTATTACTCTAAAGTATTCCTTAGTACTGCTTTTTCTGTTTCTCATAAATTTGGGTGTGTTGTATTTCTAGTTTCACTTGTAAAAGAAAGTTTTTAATTTTAATTTTTATTTCTTCAATGACCCATTGTTTATTCAAAGGTCTTTTGCTCAGTCTCCATGTATTTGCATAATTTATAAACGTTCTTTCGTCATTGATTTTTAGGTTTATTATATTGTGGTCAAATACATGACATGATTTCAAGTTTTATTTTTAATTCATAGAGACTTGTTTTGTAGCCTAATATATGGTCTGTTCTAGAGAATGTTCCATGTGCTAATGAAAAGAATATGTATTCTGCAATTCTTAGATGAAATGCTCTGTGAATGTCTAATATATTCATAATATATTTTAACTCTGTTTCTTTGCTGATTTCTTTTTCTGGATTATTTGTCCATTGATGAAAGTGGGGTGCTGAAATCCCTCACTATAGTTGTGTTGGAGTCTACCTCTCTCTTTAGACACTGTCGCTTGTTTCATAAAATTAGATGTTCGATTACAATTATCACATCTTGTTGATTTGATCCCCTGATCATTGTAGAGTGACCTTCTTTTGTCTCTTACAGTTTTTGTCTTAAAGTCCATTTTGTTTGATATGAATGTAGTTATTCCTACTTGCTTGGCTTCCTTCCATTTGCATGAAATATCTTTTTTCATCTTTTCACTTTCAGTCTTGTGTCTTTACTAGTTAAGTGAGTTTCTTGTAGGCAGTATATTGTTGGGCTTTTTCTTTTTAAGCCACTCAGCCAATCTGTATCTTTGAATTGGAGAATTAAGTCTGTTTACATTTAAGATTATTACTGATAGGTGAAGGGTTACTCCTGTCATTTTGTTGATTTTTTTCCTAATTGTTTCGAATAGTCTGTTCTCTTGTTCATCATTATAGTATGGTGGTGTACTGTATTTATAAGGTTTAATTATTTTCTATTTCTCTTTTGTGTATTTGCTTTTCTAATGGGTTTCATACTTTCATATGTTTTCTTAATCCTAGTTATCTTTCTTTTGTTTTTAGGGATAGGATTCCCTTAAACATCTTTCATAAGGTTGGATTGGCATTGATGAATTACCTAAATTTTTGGTTGTATTAGGTCTTTATTTCTCCCTTCCTTAAAGATATCTTCAATGAGTATGGTATTATGGTATTCTTGATGGGCAGTTTTTTCCTTTCAGAATTTGGAGTATTTTATTCCATTCCCTTCTGACCTTTAAGATTTTCGTTGATAAAAATGCTATTGGTCTAATGGGGTATACCAAATGTGACTTTGTGCTTTTCTTTTGAAGTGTAAATAATTCCTCTTTGTCTTTGACTTTTTAAAGTTTGACTATAATGTGCTATGGTAGAGATCTTTTTTGGTTGTGTCTATTTGAGGTTTTATGGGTACCCCATACCTGGGTACCCATATCTTTTCCAAGTTTAAGGAAGTTTGGGGCTATTATTTCACTAAATAAGGTTTCTATACCTTTCCTCTTCTTTACCTTCAAGTATCCCAATACTAAGAATATATTTTTTTTTCATTTACTGGTATTCCAAAAGTCCCAGAGGTTGTCTTCATGTTCCCCTCTCCCTTCTTCTTGATATTTGCTTTTTGCCTGATTGGGATATTTCTTTTTCTTTTTCCTTTTTTTTGGGGGGGAGGAGTGGGGATTGAACCTGAGCTTATAATCCTAACCCTTTAATTTTTTGTTTTGAAACAGGGTTTCACTAAGTTGTTGAGGGTCTTGCTAAGTTGCTGAAGCTGACTTCAAATCTGCAATCTTCCTCTCTCAGTCTCCAAAGGAGTGGAATTATAGGTGTGTGCCATCACACCTGGCCTCACTGGGATATTTTTATAGACCTATCTTCAAGTTTGGGTGTCCTTTCTTCTGATTGATCTATTCTATTGTTAAGGCTTTCAGTTGTACTGTGTGTGTGTGTGTGTGTGTGTGTGTGTGTGTGTGTGAGATAAGCCCTACCACTGAACTTTCTCTTCCACCCTTTTTAATTTTTCTTTTGAGACAGGGTCTCAGTGAGCTGCTCAGGCTTCTCAAATGTTCAGTACTTCTGCCTCAGTCTCTGAGGCTGGGATTATAGGCTTGCACCACTACTCCCAGCTCAACTTTATTTTTATTTGACTTGTCAAGCTGTTCATTTCTAATATGTTTATTTGATTATTTCTCATGATCTCTATCCTTTTGCTGAATTTATCTTCCAAATCATGAGTTGCTTTTCTAATTTCATTGAATTATCTGTCTTTATTTTCTTGAGTCTCAGTTTCCTGAGACTCATTCTTTCAAATTCTTTGTCAGGTAGATTGTTAATATCTTCTTTGAAGTCTGTTGCTAGACAGTGTGTTCCTTTGGAAGCATCATGTTACCTTGTTTTTTCATATTTGTTGTGACCTTACTTTAAGATTTGTATATCTAGCAGATCAGCTGTCTCTATCATTTTTATAAGATGGCTTTCATATTAAATGGATTTTTCCTCAAACTGTGTTTTGGGGTGTCATTTGGCTTTGGTTTCACTTGGGTGCCATTGTACAGTCTCCTTATAACTTCTTCAGCTGTAATTATTGGGTTCGTGTGCAGTGCGTGACAGTGAGGTCAGAGAGCCCTTATATCTCCAGGAGCCATATAGGTATGTAACTTCTCTAGCAGCTCATCTACTATGTTCCAGTATGAATAAGGGATGACAACATGTACAATATTGGGCATTGTGCAATGAATGTAATAAACACTCGATAAATGTGTTGACTCAATTCAATGGCTGGCCAAGCTCATATTTTCCAAGGTTAAATAAACCTTACCAAACCTGTTCAAGCCAACCTCTTTTTAAATAACTGTAACATGAGATAAGAGCTTATAAATTGCTTTGGCAAATACACTATCCTATTAGTACAAAAAAGCAAAGAAGACATATTTCTGGACTATCTGAAATTTCTAGAGATTTTGCTTGAGATCACCAATAAGAAAGATGACGTTTTTCAGATCTGGAATATATAGCCTGTGCAATATATTTGTGTAGTACACACCTATACAAACATACATGGAAGTTATGGTGGTAAGAAATGACAAAACTGCAAATCCACAAATGCAAACCCCAATTACATAAGAGAAATCAACCCATTTCTGGTGCCTCTCATTTCTTTGTGGTAGATTCATATTTTCATGTGATGTTATTGTCTGTCTGCCTAAAGTACAATTTATTTAACATTATAGCATTTCTTATAGTGTGAATGTGTTGTTGATAATTTTCTATCCTTGTCTAAAATATCTATTCTTTGCTTTTGAAAGATACTGGAATGGGGTATAGAATGACCCATAAGTTGACCCCCCACCACCAGTAACTTCAAGATGTTATTCCACCATTATCTTCCTTGCACTACTTCCTCTGAGAAAGTACTCATCCTTATGTCTTGCTTCTGGCTGCTTTTAACTTTTCTCTTTATCACTCAATAGTTTTGAGCAATTTTATTATGACATACCTTGGTGTCATTTTCTTCATGTTTCTTATCCTTCGGTTTTGTTGAGATTCTTGGATCTGTGGGTTTATAATTTTCATAAAATTTGGGAAACTTCTGCCATCATTTATTTAAGTATTTTTCTGTTCCTTCCTTCTCTATTGGGGATCAGGTTATCCAATTACATCTATATTAGACCATCTGGAATTGTCTTACAGTTCACCTATATTCCATTTTTTCCAGCAAGTTTTCTTTCTGTGTTTCATTTTGGATAATTTCTGTTGCTATGTCTTCAAGCTCATTATTCTTTTCTTCTGCAATGCCTAAACTGCTATTAATGTCAGCAAGTGTATTTTTCTTACACATTGTATTTCTCTCCTTAGGATTTTAATTTTAGTCTTTTTATATCTTACAATATCTTTTTATATCTTCTTCTTAACATGTCTAATCTTCCCTTTAGCTTTTGAGCACATGAAATATCTTAATATCCTTTATTCCTATTTGTTACTTTTATGATCATTCTGGGTTAGTTTTAATTGACTTGCTTTTATCTTCACTACAGGTGAGATTTTTCTGCTCAGTTGCCTGCCTGGTAATTTTTTATTGGGTAGCAGATTATAAATATATCTCGTTGGGTTGCTGTATACTTTGATGTTCTTATAAAAATTTTTCTTTTTTGTTCTGGGATACAAATTTATTGGAAAGTAGTTGGTAAGGGGTTTATTGTTGTTTTTTGTGTGTGTGTGGTTCTGGGGAATTGAACTCAGGGATGCTCTACCACTGAACTACATCCCAAGCCCTTTTAATTTTTAATTTTTTTTTATTTTCAAATAGGGTCTTGCTAAGTTGCTGAGGCTGATCTTGAACCTGCAATCCTCCTGCCTCAGTCTCCTGAGTAGCTTGGATTATAGTCATGCACCTTCCCCAGAATCACTCTTAAGCTTTTTAAAGACAGGACCAAAGTAGCATTTTGCCTAGATCTAATTAGTTTCCATTAATGTGGCAAGATTTTTTGAGGGCTCTAGGCAATAGCTCATGAATTTTGAGATTTTCTAGTCTGGGTGGTAGGAAAAGGTACTACTCCTGTGTGAGTTCCTCTAATCCTTTCAGGAGATTCTTTCCCCAGCCTCACATGCCTGTTACTAGCCCACTAAATACTCAAGAAGGGTTCTCAGCAGGTCTCCAGGTATTTCTCTTGCAGCATTCTCCTCCATAGTACTCAGTCCTCCAGACTCTCTCTGTCTTGGTCTCCCCAGACTCAGTTCTGTCTTCTCTATTTAGGGAGTCTACTTGGCTCAGGCTCCCTTTTCCTGGGTCTTGGCCTGTAAACTCAAGGCAAGAAGAAAGGCAGTCATAGGGCTCACCTTATTTCCTCTATCTCTTTCAGTCAGTATTCTTAGTTGCCTGATGCCCAATGACTTTAAAACATTTTTTTTTTTACATATTTTGTCCTGTTTGTTTGTTGTTTCACGTGGAAGAGGCAATCTTGTCCCTGTTGTTCCACATTATTTAGAGGCAGAAATTCCTGTAGTATAATTTTTAAAAATATTTTTTATTGGCGTATTGTAATCATACATCTTTGTTAGGTACTTGCTGGTAGAAACACAAAAACAATGACTTTCTGATTTATGGCGTGGTTTGCACTCCTGGTTTAGTCTCTTTGGTGTCCTTATTTTTTAAATTAAAAAATTGGCCAGAAGCATTGGATTCTAGTTCTCAAAGTTTTTGAGTTCATGAAATTATCATTCTTTATTCTCCCTAAATCGCAGCCTCATGATCACTTTAACTTGAGCTGCCTCGGTGACCATGGAGAATGTTACAACCCTGCTTTCTTGCCTTCATCCACCTACTCATTCATCTAACAAGCATTTAGTGAGTACCTACTATCCCAGGCTCTATGCTAGGCACTGGGGTACAGAAGTGTACTACTGGGCCAGGAAAATACATTCTGGTATATGCTTATTGAGCACTTAATAGAGGATTTCTGAATCCCATGCTAGCACCTTACCCACATTACCTCACTTAATCCTCACAACAATTTTCTGAAGTAGGAACTATCATTATACAGATAAGAAAACTGAGGTCAGAGAACTCTTGCATGGTGAAATAAGGATATGAACCCAAGCAATGTGAACAAAGATCTCTTCCTTTAATATCTATGGAACATTCTAAATGAGGCCAGTAGACAAAACTCAGCTTGCAGGTGTAGTTGCTTTAGTTCACATCAATGTTTAACAATAAATTAAAATTTAATTTCATGAAACTTTCCATTCAACATAGTCTACACTATTTCCTGTCCTTTGAAACCAGCCTACTGCTTTCATTTACCTGTCTGGCCCCAGAAGGCATTTGGATTTAGACTTCTGAACTCTTCTTCCTCCTCTTCCTTTCCTTCCTCCTCTTCTTCTTCCTCATTCACCTCTTCTTGTTCCTCTGTCTTCATCAGTGAGGACTGAACCCAGAGGTGCTCTACCACTAAGCTACTCCCCAAGCACTTTTTATTTTGAGACAGTGTCTTCCTAAATTGCCCAGGCCAGGCCAAAACTTAGAATCTTCCTGCCTTAATCTCCTGAATAGCTGGAATTATAGGTGGTGCTCTACATACCTCTAATCTGCTTCCCTCCTAAGATAATTTTGCAAATCTTTTTCTTGTTTATTAGCTGCATTAGCCATACCTCAAGAAACTTCTTTCTTGCAAGCACTCCCCATATAATTTACTCCTTTTCTTCCTTCCTATTCCTCTTTAATTTCCTGCCACGTTATTTCATTTTCTCTCAGACTTTTCTCATTCTTCTGTTTTTGATCCCTGTTTACCATTAGCTATGATTGTGGCTGATTCTTGCCACAAATGTTAAGAACAAGGAAGGAAGTGAGAATGGACCTCATAAAATAAACAAGTTCCCCAAAAGTTAAGACCTCTGTAAATCCAATATATTTCTTCAGACCTCAACTAAAACTAAACAAACAAAATGACTATAGACACAGCTTTCTGAGATTCTCTTCTCCATTAAAATAGCATTAAAGGGAAATAAAAAGTTTTGGTGCATTTATGTGCTGTGGTTTGGACCTGGAATGTTCCCCAAAGGCCCATATGTTAAAAGCTTGGTCCCCAGGTTGGTGCTATTGGGAGGTGGTGAAAACTTTAAGAGGTCAGGCTTTGTAAGAGATTTTAGGTCACTGGGGTCATGCCCTTGAAGGGATTGTAGGACTTCAGTCTCTTCCTCTTTTTTTATACTTGGCTGTGATGTGAATGGCTTTGCACTACCACTGTTCCCTGTCATGATGTGCTACCACAGGTCCAAAGTAATAGAGCCTGTTGGTCATAGACTTAAACCTCTAAAACTGAGAGCCAGAATAAGCCTTTGCTTATTTATAAGTTCATAAGTTGATTTTTTATAAATTCTTTATAAGTCATATTTGTTACAGTAATAGCTGACTAATACATTATGTTTTCACTGTTTTGGTTTAACTGTAGTGTCTCTGGGCTTGCCTGGGAAGCAAATCATTCTTTAGAATGTTGCTTTTACTTTTAAAAATCCATTTCAGGTTCAAAAAATTGACTGACAGATTCAGTTTTTTGTTGTTGTTGTTGTTTTGCGGTACTGGGGATTGAACTCAGGGGCATTCTACCTCCGAGCTACACCCCCAGCCCTATTTTTTATTCTTTATTTTGAAACCGAATCTCACTAAGTTGCGGAGTGCCTCACTAGGTAGCTGAGGCTGGCCGCGAACCCGAATCCTCCGGTCTCAGCCTCCCGAATGCTGGGATTACAAGCGTGCGCCACCACGCCTGGCAGATTCAGTTTTAAAGTAATAGATTTGTAAGTCTTTCTGTGAAGGGTCCTTCAAAATTTGGATTTGAACCTTCTGTCTTACTTACTGAACGGTGAATTCACTGATACCTTCCATTAGATATTCTGAAATCTCCATGTGATATACAAATGGAGATATAACATTTCTGAGCCATTCTGGTCAAATTCAAAGCATTGATTTCTTTTTTATGCTAGATTAAATAAAATGAAACAAGATCAATTCCTATGACTCTTAGTGTTTAAAACACTAGGAGTGGTTTCTTTCAAGTAACCACTAAGAATCTGTGACTATTGAGCACTTAAAATACGGCAAGTCCAAATTGGGATGTGCCATAAATTAGAATATACACTGGAAAACAAAGACTTAACACACACAAAAAAGAATGTAATATGTATGCAGATTAATGAGATTAGAGCTTTATCTTGTACTTTATGCAAAAATCAGATCCAAAATGAATTAAAGTCTTAAATGGGAGGCCTCAAACTATAAAACTACTAGAAGAAAATGTAGTGGGGAAGCTGTATGTATTTGTCTGGGAAACTTTTTTTTTTTTTAATGTAATTTCAAAGCACAGGCAATTAAAGCAAATACAGAAAACTGGGATTACATCAGTCTAAGAAGCTTCTGCACAGCCAAGGAGACAATTAACAGAGTGAAGAGACAACCTATTGCATGAGACAAGATACTTGTAAACCATACATCTAATAAGGGGCTAATATTCAAAATATGTCACTCAATAGTAAGAAAACAACCAGATTTTTAAAGTGGGAAAAGGATCTAAATAGAGATTTCTCCAAAAAAGACATACAAATGGCTGACAATCATATGAAAAACTTGCCCCATATCACTGATCATTAGGGAAATACAAATTAGAGCTACAATGAGATATCACTCATACTCATTAGAACAGCTATTAAAAAGATGAAAGGTTACCAGGCACAGTGGCGTAAGCCTGTGATCCCAGTATTTGGGAGGCTGAGATAGGAGGACCCCAGGTTCAAGGCTACTGCATGGCAAATTAGTGAGACCCTGTTTCAGAATAAAAAATAAAATAGGGCTGAGAGTGTAGCCCAGAGGTAGACTGCCCTGTTTAATACCTAGCAAAACACACACACACACACACACACACACACACACACACATACATACATACATACCTAGATCAAAGGTATAACTAGTGTTTGAAAGAATGTGGAGAAAAGGAACTCTTTCACACTGTTGGTGGGAATTTAAATTAGTACAGCCAATATGGAAAACAGTGTGGAGGTTCCTCAAAAAAATAATTTTAGAACTACCATATGATCCAGCAACCCCACTTCTGAATATATCTTCAAAGGGTATAAAGTAATATGTCAAAAGGATATCTGCATTCCCATGTTCATTACAAGATTATTTTCAATAGCTAAGATATGGAATCAAACTTCAATGGATGAATAAATAAAGAAAAGGTGGAATATGAATTATATATACACACATAACAGAATACTATTCAGCCTTTAAGAAGAGGAGAATCCTCTCCTTTGCAACATGAATGAAGCTGGAGGACATTATGCTAAGTGAAATAAGCCAGGCATAGAAAGATAAATACTTCGTTACCTCCCTTATATGTGAAACCTTAAAAGTTGATCTGAGAGTATTAGAGTGGGGCAATTACCAGGGGGGCAGAAGAGGGCAGTGTGGGGTTAGGAAGATGATGGGCAAAAGAAACAAAATTCTAGTTAGATAGGAAGATTTAAAAATAGAATGTAAACTTTGAAATTTAATCTTTATTACAATTACAAGAGAAGGCAAGAAAGAACGTTAACTATTTATGATTGGTTGATTGATTGTGGTTCTAGGGATTGAACCCAAGGGCATTCTACCTCCGAGCTATGACCCCAGCCCTTTTTTTTTTTTTTTTCTTTTTTTGGTACTGGGGATTGAACTCAGGGGCATTCTACCTCCGAGCTACACCCCCAGCCCTATTTTTTATTCTTTATTTTGAAACCGAGTCTCACTAAGTTGCGGATTGCCTCACTAGGTAGCTGAGGCTGGCCGCGAACCCGGATCCTCCAGTCTCAGCCTCCCGAATGCTGGGATTACAAGCATGTGCCACCACGCCCGGCACCCCAGCCATTTTTTATTTTTTAATGGAAATAGGTTCTAAGTTTTTGAGAACCTTGCTAAATTGTTGAGGCTGGCCCAAGTACTGGGATTACAGGCATGTACCACCATGCTTGGCTTAATTATTTATTTAAATTCTGTTTTTCTTAACCTTTCTTTCCTATTCTAAGTCCACAAAAAGGTTAAAATATTGTTCATTTAATATATATATTATTATTTTTTCTATTAAAGAAGAAAGAAAACCAACAATCTACATATAAGCTATTAATATCCATACCTTGGGATGTGTTTGAGAATAGAAGAGATTCAGAGGGAAAGCAATGAAATAACTTTTGTTCCTTTACTGTTTACAGAATTTGTTAAGTGGTTGGCCAATATTACATTTTTATCAGTTGCCTTTAATAAATCTAATGTTTCTGCAACTAATGAGAATCTAGGTCACTAGACTTTTCTATCACTGCATCCCCATGGCAAGGTCAGGTACAAAGGCCTGGTTCTTCTTCCTCCCTGGTGGTACATGTCATGCCTGAGGCAGGCGCATGGTTTGCTGATGATGTCCCCAGCAAGTTAAAGGCACCAACTTGCTATTTTCTCATTTGGAGAGAACACTTAGAGAGGAAGAAAGAGAGATGGCCAGGAAGGATGCTGGGAACAATTCTTATCCCACCCACGAGGGCAGAAATAGCCACTACATCATCCAAACCCAAATTATATGATGGTGATTGGCTCACTAACCAATCAAAGAACTACTAACCAATTATAAAACTTGATATCTAGAGTAAAAAGAGCCCTTGGAGACAGTGTAAAATAACCTGTTGAGACCAAATGACATCAGCTAGCATGTTCACAGTCTTATCATGAGTTGCCATCAGAGTAAAAGGCCACAATCTTCTTCTGATAACCAGCCTCATATACTTGCTATCTAGTTAATACTCTGAGCAACAACTATGATTCAACCAGGGGTCACTAATGTAGGAGAAACAAGCCCAATGGTGGGTGAAAGATACTCTAACATACCTTCTGTGTTAGTTTCCTACTGCCACTGTAACAAATTGCCACAAACATAGTGGCTTAAAACCGCACAAATGTCTGGAGGTCAGAATTCTGGAAAGGGTCTCACTGGGCTAAAGTCCAGGTGTTGGTAGAGCTGTGTTCTTTCTTAAGCCTCTCAGGGAGGATTCATTTTTAGCTTCTGGAAGTCATCTGCATTTCCTGGTTCCCAGCTCTCTTCCTCCATCTTCAAAGCCAGCCATGATCAGTTGAGTCTTTCCCATGATACCATCCCTCCCATCTTCTGCCTCTTCCATTTTTAAAGGATCCCAGTAATTATATCGTGCTCGCCCAAATAATCCAGAGTAATTTCCCTATTTTAAAATTTTTAACCTAATCACATCTGTAAAAATTCTCTTTGCTGTGTAAGTAACATACTCATTGGTTCTGGGGACTAGGGTGTGGACATCATCTCTTCGAGAGGCCATTTTTCTGCTTACTATACTTTATAAAAGAGCCAAACTCAAAACCCCATGGGCTGCCAGTTTGTGATCCTCAATTTATTGCCTTGCTAAATGTCAAGGAGGCAAGTGATAAACATGATAGTCTGTAGCCTTGAGGATGGTGAGTCTGGCCAATGAAGACTAACACACAGAGCAGTGGGCACTGTGAGTCAATAGGGAAGCACCATCGGTCATGGAGCTGTGGGTACTGCCAGTGGCTCTCTCCTGCCATGTGCCTGTAAGTCAGATCTTGACATTTTAGATGGAAAAGAAACTCAAGTTATGATTTACTCTGAGAGGAAACTGCAGCCTTAAAGGGGAAGCAACCAAGTGAGTGTGTGGTTGAACTGGGCTCAGAGACCTGGTGTCTTACTCTCCAGCTCAGTTGTCCTGTTGCTGTGCAGGCTTTCTGCTACCAACACTCTTGTCAAACCATCAGGGCTATTTGTTATCTCACCACTGTAATCATCCTCTACCACCTCTCCCATGACCCAAGGTGACCTTTCAAGTTCCTCCCCTTATTGTCACAAGAATGTAACAAATATATTCCCACTGATACACTTGTTTGTTCATCTCTGTGACTGTCATTCATTACCCATGTATTGAGCACCTACCGTTGCTAGACTCTGATCCAAACTCTGCAAACACAAAGGCAAATAGGAACCTTGAAGAGAACCGCTCTCTTCAAGGGACTTTGAGGACAGCATGTGACTCCAACCCTTGTTAAGCAATGACACACACAATGGGTGATCATTTGTCGACCTACTGGCTTGAATCCCAGGTACACTGTTCCCTTCTTTCCTTTTTCAAGAAAGAAGAACAGAAGGCCAGTGGGTGAAAGTGCTAATATTCAAGTGAAAACTTTCATTTTTTTAAGTTATACAAAATTATTTTTAAAACATATTACTTGCAGACATATAGATATGTTAAAATTACACCAAATGTACAAGCAGCAAAGGGTTTAGATTAAGCCACCCTAAAAGATGAATGGGCTATGACAGCACACAGACTTATGTTGACTAGGTATGGGAAACTCCAGGTGAATCAACACTGGGAAAAGGTAGCTCAAATTGCAGTGCCCTTGCAGGCAGCCCAGGTCAGGGAGGGGTGGCCACACAGTGCTCTCAAGCCCACACCATGGGCCAAATGTTGCATGTGGTCTGGGGAAATACTCTTTGAAAGAACTAAAGACAAACTGAGGAGACAGCATGGAGTAACAGCATGAACTCTGGAGTCTCTCAAATGGGTTTGAGTCCATCTGCCATTGGTGGGGTAGTAACCTTGAACAGGTTACTCACCCCTTTGGGGTGCACAATTTTCCCACCTGTGCAATGGTATGATGCATGAGTTCAAGGTCTCAGAATCGCTTCTGAGGTAGAATGAAGTCTGGGTCAGAAAGATTTTAAAAGGAAAAACAGGTGAAGGACTCAACACCTTTTCCTGTGAGAAACATCTAATGGGTAAGAGTATTGGAAAGCAAAACTGACAGGAGCCACCTGTGTGAAGGACGAGATTTACTCTGTCGGTTCCAAGGGAGCAGCACTGAGAGGAGGGTACAGCAGAGGCATCTCATGCCCGTATGGTGCAACTCCCCATGTGATGTGATCAAAATCCTTCTGGACTAATCAGGCAATGTCTGGCTGCCAGGAACAGAACCAAAGCACAAAGTACCAAAAAATAGAAATAGGAAAATAGAACAGAGAAAGAGAAAAAGTAACTGGAGAACTTAACAATAAAAGTACAGAAGCCAGAGAGAGCGAGACCTGAGTCACCCCTGGATTTACATCATGGCACTAGAAATCTGTTTCCACCCCCAGCCTCTGTGCCTTCTGCCTGAACCCTCCCAGGGAGCAGGGGAGTCTTAGAGGTGAGAGAAGTAGGGAGAAGCAGGCTTGTTGGAGACCCCACTCACACTCCCAGGTTTTAGCCATTTGCAGAAACCCTAGCATAGCACACTTTGGAGATCAGCTCTCAAGGAACCAAACTCTCTCACCCAGGAGAATCGTGCTCATTGGCTGAGCCTGAGTCACATGAGCACCTGGTCCAAACCTCAGAGTCTAAGGTGAGGTGGCTCCCCAAAAGAAAAGGAGGCTGCTTGATGGAGCAGGAGGGAAAGGGTGGTGATGGACAGGTGAGAAAAGCTGATGGCCACTCAGATGTCTATCGCAATAGCTGGTGCTGAAAAGCACTGACTCTGCACTTGGACCTATAGGTAACTGAAACGGGATAAAGCTTGGCATCTCTGACTTTACTTTACAGCCGTCTCTTTTACCACCTTAAACTTTGGGTCGGATTCCTGCTCAGTACTTCCTGTAGTCATGTTAATCATTTAAGGAATGTTTGTCTAAAGCTGGCAATCCTCCCCTTCAAGGCTGAAGGCACCAAGATAAGAGTTACTGAGATATTTTCACAATTTGCAGGGACATCGCAATCAGCAGATTGCCAGCTTTCACAATGTCCTGTCTCAGACCACTGGAGCAGTGCCTGCAAGTCTCTAATCATTGCCAGTCCTTACCCTTGGACTCTGAAGTTTGAATCTGAAGGAACTAACTCCATCTCACGTTTGTGACTTGCGCTCTTCTCCTGGGTGATTCTCTCCTGCAGTCACCTTGGATTCCAGGAGCCTTGCAAGGCAGTTCGCCCCATGATGAGACTCCTCCCCTAAGTGGGAGTAATTATCCCAGGAGTAAACTGAGGCTGCACTCCTAAATCAGAAGCAATCATCCTAAGATGGGAAGAAGATTGGCCCCTCAAGCAATAACTCCTCCCCTGGAGCCAGAAGGACCTGGAAGAACCAGACCTGAGATAATGATCAGAAAGACTACAGTCTGACCAGGACTGCTTACTATGCATATTTTTTGCCCCTCTGTGTTGTTCCCTCCCCTATATAAACCTGAAGCTCTTGTTGGGACCTCTGAAGACAGAGACAATGAAGCTAGTCTCCCTGCTTCCCAGAATAGCTATACCAAACAAATTCCTTTCCTATGTCACCATTACTTTCTCCATTTGATTTTGGGGGCAAGTGGCCAGACCTGGTCTGTTGGGACTCCCTGAAGTCCAGCCCCTCTCCTGCTAAGGACTCTGATGACATCACTAGGACAGTTTAGAATAAATAAAGCCCTTCTCTTATTCCACATAATGGCCCTGCAGAAATCTTCAGCCATACTCTTTAAAGTTAATTCTGTCCAATTCTATATTCTCACATACCACCACAGCCCTCAACACCATTCTTCCCAACCTAAGTATCCCGCCTCTTCTGTCTTTCAACCTGATTCTCTTATGCAAAGAACCGGTCTGACAGGTAGCAGTGGGGAGGAGACACTGGCATGTAGTGGTGGTGGGGGGGAGCTGGGACTATGTGCAACTTTATTGAGTTAGTATAGCAGGAAAATTGATTTCTCCTGAATTAGAAGGTCTGCTTTGGAAACACTAGGTTTCCATTCCTAGAGGACAGGACATTAGGGACTCTGAGGTTTTTAAGCCCTTTTCATGCTCTGTGGCTGCACCATCTGAACTTTCTGCAAGTCTACTTCCTGGGTGTTGAAGAGGACATTTTCCAGCCATCATCAAGGGGGTAACTAATAAGTTAAAGCCAGTTTGTTTTTTGTCTTTTTTTTTTTTTTTTTGGTGTTGTAGTCTGGCACATCTGAGACTCAAACTTCAAGTGCTGGGTTTGGGAAGGAAGGACTGTTCTGTGGCAAATAAACAACCAGGAAAGGAGAAGAAATAATAATAAGAAAAAAACAAACACAAACCAATCACAAGTGAAAAATCACAGTCAACCTCATTAAAGGATTGGGATTTAAGAGTTCAGGTGCAGTCACGTAGAAGGGATAAAGCCCCTTTGATCCTATTCTTTTCTGAGCTAAGTAATGGATTCAACATAAATAACTCTAAGACCAAAGTTATAATTTTGGAATGACATGCCCAGTATTTAAGCAGGCATTTATCCCCTGGCCAGTTTGTCTTGGAAGGTACTCTAGGAAACTCTATTTTGTTTCCCTAAGTTAAAAGACCTGCCGGAGATTCATTGGGATTTTTATTATTGATTTAATGGCCACCGTAGGTATATGAGAACACCTGCTGTAAAATGTTTAAGAGTGGAATTACTATAACTCTGATAAAGTCAAATCCTACAATTTCAAATTCCAGTTGGTAAGGAAAGAAACTAAAATTATTCCATCTCTGCTTGCTCTCCCCCACCAGAAATTCTTGGCCCTGACCCTGGTTCTCTTCAGGCTACCTCCAGCTTAAGGAGGTATGGCCTTCCATTGATACTCCAGGTGTGGAGTTTCAGCTTTCACCAGCATTGTAGTCATTGGAAACTGAGGGAGGTTCGAGCATTATAAAAGATTTGGTGGTGAAGAATACTGTTTCTAGGAAGGTCATTTGAAGGAGATGCAGTCCTGACCCTCTAAAATTTATCTGGGGGTTTATAGACACTCCGAGGCAGCCTGTCTGCACCACTGAATTCTGGCTTCCAGCTGAATGAGTTTTACTGAACCCAGCTTTGGCATTCTGCCATTTGCATACTCTAAAAGGAGTATAGGAAACGGGGCCAAGAAATGTGATGCTGAATTTACTCTAAGAAGACTTGGAAAACCACTCACCCCTATTTTAAGGATCTTCTTGCATGAGCTAGTGTTCCAGCAAGCACTTATTTACAGATACCCCCCACTCAAATCCCAGGCCTTCAAGAGTGTGCGTATGAAAAGCTTGGATTCGACACACCTTCCCTAAGGTGATGTACTGGGTGGAGGAGGCAGGGGAGGTAACCACGTCACTTTGGTCATGCTGCTGGGGGCGGGGCGGGGCAAAGCCAGCTATAGTTTTTTTAGACAGTGGATAGCAGCAACACTGCACACTTACTACAGGAGTTTAAGTGGGACCAAGGCATTGCTCTATGGAGACTTAAGGATTTTAACTGATCCTTGTTACTGAGGGACAAATTCTACCTGCTCTCTGGAGGTTATTTTTACGTAATTTGAATATGCTCTCTAATCACCAATTTGGACTTCTGTTTTAAGCAATTAAGCTGCTGAGGAACCTCAGGCAATTGTTGCATCATTTCACATGTTTCAGAAAGACGCCCGACCCCAAGAGTCACAGCAGCAGCTCAGAGCAACCTGCTCTTCCAATCAATTAAACTCTCTGCCCTTGAAGATGCAGTGCCTACCAATCATGCTTTAAGTCACTGCCTCACTCCCATTTCACAATAAGCTGGCTGAATGAAATGACTTCTCAGGACTCCATCAGCACCACCCTGGACACATTGGCTGGTAAGAAGATTTTCCAGTGTGTCTCAGAACAGCCCTATTGTGTTTGCCGCTGAATGTAAAACCTTCTCAAGTCTCCACAAATAGTAGTGCTGCTCCCTAGTTACTCATTTGTTTTGTCTTGGGACACTGTAAATGGGAAACTAATTGTGTTTACTGGTCCCACCCATTTGTTTACTTTTGGTACACCAATAGTGCATACTCATGAGAGAAAAAAATTAGATTAGGCAGCTAAGCAAAATGAAGAATAATTAAGGTACCTAAATTCTCACCAACCAAAAGCTACCATAGCTAAAATGTTGACTACTCTTCCAGTCTTTGTGTTTCCTCTCTGCAGTGATCACTAGAAAGCCAGATACAAATCCAAGCATAAATGAAAATTTAATAAATAAAAATGGAGAAAAAAATGTAACATATAATAGGTAGTGCTGGCCCAGTCATTCTCTGTTTGGGAAAAAAAAGACCGTGAACACATGAAAATGTTTCACAATATGAAAATGTTTCACAATATGAAAATTTCCATTTTAGATAGATTACATTTTTCTATATAAGCAATGAAGGTATTATTTAACAATTTGGTAGGCTACATGTATATTCCAAGGGTGGGTGAACCTTTTTAAACTAAGATTAGAAGCTTTAAAAGAAGGCACAAGGGAAAATATTACATTGATTTTTTTTTTTTACATTGTAAGTCAACAGGTAAATGATATATAAGAAAAATGCATTAGTAATGCAAGTGACAAAGTTTACATCTATACTAAAACTCTTAAATTTGATGAGAAAAGAACAAAATGTTGAGAAAATAAAATGCACAAAGGATACAAATAAACAATTTGTAGATGAGCAAATTTGAACAGCCAACAAAATGAGAAAATGCTCAAATGCACTAGTTGTCAGAGAAAAGCAAATTAAAGTTAATGGTAGAAGGCCATTTTACATTTAGACTCATGAAAAGCTATAATTATATGCTGGTAAGGCCAGGGAGGAAAGAGGGACAGGGGACTGCACTCTGGTATTTTCTGGTGGGCTGTGATGTGATAAAATTTGTTGGGAAAGGAATTTGACAACATTTGTTAATAGTACAGGTTTCCCTTGACCCAGCAATTCCACTTCTGGGAATGTAGAACAAATACAGATAAAAGCATCAAATTTAAGGATATCATATAAGAAGGTCTATGGTAGCTTTGTTCAGAAGAAATAAAGAGGAAGAAATAAAGAGAATGCCCATTATCTGATTAGTGAGATATGAATTTACACCAAGGAATATTTTTGCTATCAATAAGAAAATTACAACTAAACACAAAATTCACAATTTGGTGAATTTTATTCCTCCATACCTACCCCATGCCCCACCTCCTTCTGTTCTCCTTCCTTTTCTCTAGTGGCCACCTTTTGTTTTCATGAGACCCCCCCACCCCGCCTCTTGTTTCCTTTGTTCTCTCCAGTGTCCACATATGAGAGAAAACATATGATTCTTGTCTTTCTGAGTCTGGCTTATTTTGCTTAACGTAATGATCTCCAGTTCTATCCATTTTCCTATGAATGACATAATTTCATGCTTTGTGGCTGAAGAAAATTCGACTGTGGATATATACCACATTTTCTTTATCCATTCATCTGTTGATGGACATCTAGTTTGGTTCCGTAACTTTGCTATTGTGAATTGCACTGCTATAAACATGGGTATACATGTATTGTCGTACTATGCTGACTTTAATTATTTGGGATAAATAATGAGATGTGATGTAGCTGGGTCATATAGTGACTCCATTCCTAGTTTCTTTCATACTGATCTTCACAGTAATTGAATTATGATGGTTGTACTGAATTATAATCCCACCAACAGTGTATAACTGTTCCTTTCCCCCTGCATCATCTCCAGCATTTATTATTATTTGTGTTTTTGATAATTTCTATTCTAACTAGAGTGAGATAAAAATCTCAGCTTTAGTTTTGATTTGCACTTCTGATTGCTAAAAATGTTGAACATTTTTTTCATTGGCCATATTTCTTTTCTTTTTCTTTTTTTTTTTTTTTCTGTTACTAGGAATTGAACCCAGAGGCATTCTACCTCTGAGCCACACCCCAGCTCTTTTTATTTCTTTCTTTATAAATGGGGTCTCACTAGGTTTCTAAGAGTCTCACTAAATTGCTGAGGCTGTCCTCAAACCTGTGATCATTCTGTTCTAGCCTCCCGAGTACTGGGATTACTACATCCAGTAATCCAGTTTGTATTTTTTTCTTTTTTTTTTTTTTGAATGTGGAAATGTTTAATTTTTTTTATTATTCGTGCATTGTAAGCATACATCTTTGTTAGGTACAAATTGATAACGACATATGTGCCCACATTTCTCATTTGACCCCTTCCCCAAATTCCCACCCCGCTCCCTCTCCCTCCCTCCCTCTCAAGTTCAGTTTAGTGAGTAACCTTGATGTACATGAGGGTGTCCCCCACCCCCGTCCATCCCCTTCGGTTAAATCAACTTCTTTGTCTTTTTAGTTGCTCACTTATTGACTAGGTTCATTTTTTGGGGGGGGTCTTCATATATTCTGGATATTAATTCTCTGTCAGAAAAGCATCTGGTAAGGATTTTTCCCCATCTGTAGGCTTTCTCTTCAAGCTCTTGATTGCTTCCTTTGCTGTACAGAAGCTTTTTAATTTAAATCCATCCTATTTATTCTTAGTATTATTTCCTGAGCTTTAGGGGTCTTATTGAGGAAGTTGCTGCCTGTGCCTACATGTTGGAGAGTTGGTCCCCTGGTTTTTTGTTTGTTTGTTTGTTTGTTTTTCTTGTAGTTACAAAGTTTCTCATCTGAGTCCTAGGTCTTTAATCTACTACAAGTTGACTTTCATGCAGGGTGAGAGATGGGGATCTAGTTTTATTCTTATACATATAGATATACAGTTTTCCCAGTACCATTTATTAAAAATAATATATTTTCTCCAGTATATTTTTAGTGCCTTTGTCAAGAACCAGATGACTGTATCTATGTGGGTTTGTCTCTTTATCATCAATTCTCTTGTTCTATGTGTCTGTTTTAATGCTAATATCATGTGATTTTTGTTACTATAGCTCTGCAATACAATTTGAAATCAGGTACTATGATGTCTCCCACATTGTTCTTTTTGCTTAGAATTGATTTGACTATTCTAGGTCTTTTATTCTTCCATATGAATTTTAGGATTCTTTTCTATTTCTGTGAAGAATGCCATAAGTATTTTGATGGTGATTGCATTTAATCTGAAGATCACTTTTGGTAATATGGTCACTTAACAATATTAATTCTGCCTATCCATGAACATGGGACATTTCTTCACCTTCTAGTGTCTTTTTCAATTTCTGTATTCAGTGTTATATAATTTTCATTGTAGAGGTCTTTCATCTCCTTGGTTAAATTTATTCTTAGGTGTTTTGTTTTGTTTTTTTAGCCTATTGTGAATGGAATTGGTTTCCTGATTTCTTTTTTGGAAGATTCATTATTGATGTATATAAAAGCTATTGATTTTCATATGTTGATTTTATATCCCCTACTTTGCTGATTTTATTAACTCAGAAGTCTTCTGGTGGAGGTTTTAGTTCTTCTAATTATAGTATCATATTATCTATAAATAGTCATAATTGAACTTCTTCCTTTCCTATTTGGATTCAAAAGGAGGAAATTTGACAGTAAGATACAAAGAGAGGGAAAATTATGTGAAGACACATAGGAGAATACCATGTGAAGATAGGTGATTGGAGTAATGCATCTCCAACAAAGGAATACAAAAGATTGCTGGCAAGCCACCACAAGCTAGAAAGAGGTAAAGAGCTACCCTACAGGTTTCAGAGGTAGCATAGGCCTGCCAATACCTTGATTTCAGACTTCTAGCCTCCAGAACCATGGCAAAAAACTTTCTGTTGTTTCAAGATACCTGGTTTGTGATACTTTGTTACATTAACACTAGGAAATGAATTTACTCTCATTCTCTTTCTCTAAGATGGAAAAAAAACCCTAACTGTTTAGAATCATATTTTTTTATCCCTCAGTCCTAATGAATAGCATTGTCATATTTATTTCAGACTTCTATTGTCTTTCGCTTACAAAAATATCTTGATACCCATCTTGAAAGACTATGGCACCTCTCCAAAATAAAGGGTACAAGTTTAGGAACCATATCCAGATTCTAGTCTCCCTCACCTGAGTCAGGTCATGCTAACTTCTGTGAGAGGTAACTTTCTGAGAGTCCTTTCTTTACTTAATGTAACTTAAGTAGATGTCTGATTTTGTAACCAACTTAAGGAAAGAACCATAAGAAGTTCACAGTGGCAAGAAGAAAACTAGTTGGATGGTGAATTCTGAATTAAGGAAGTTAGGTGTTAGCTCCTCTTATCTTCACTTAGTAAATATGATACTATCGCTGACAGTTTCCTGAGGGGCACTTCGTGGTGTAAGAACAAATTTTGGTCTACTGTTTAGTGCTAAGATAGCATACAGAGAGCAAAGTCACAAATAAGAACATAGAACCAAAGTTATCCTCTCAGACTGAAGTTCAGAATAAGCAATTAAATCAAGCAATTAAGTAACTCTCCCTGAAGAAATGAAAAGTCATGACTGAAAAGTCATAGGACTGAAAAGTTATGCCATGTGACTGAAAAGTCATAGGAGTAAAGTGGTTGAGGCCACATTTCATGAGCTGGAATATCTCAGTAGAAGTCTGGCATTCCATGGAGTCTGGAGCAGAGAATCTGCCATTACCTTTGACACCAAGCCAGTGAAGAGCTCTGACTCTCTGAGTCACTCATGTGTTTGTTGGACTATGATCAGAGTGAAAAGGGAAGCAGAAGTCTGTCTGACAAACTTGAGGACCTCCATCATTAATCACACCAAGATAGCCCATCTTGTTTAGATTTGATACTTATCCAACAACCTTTTATTGTAAATCAACCTTTTATTGTAAATCTTCTCTCCAAATATATTTCTCTGCAGAAAGAATACTCTGACCAGCTCTCATAGGCATCCTGCTCACTGGGCATTTGCATTTTCCATGAAAAGGAAGGATGGGCCACATTATACATCAGCTTCTGGAGAATCAGTCCCCTGCCTCTACTCATATAGAGTTAAGTTGACAACATGATTTCTGAACAGCTGTTTCGCTAGATACTAGTTCTAGGAACCCGTGTTTTAGCTAGCTGTGTCGTATAGCAGATGAATGATTGGGATAATTCCATCAAGAATTATCTTGATGGAAAATCTAAGTGGTGATATTAGGATGGGTTGGGGGAGCTCATGCACAATGATAGTGAGTTGACAAACTATGGGAACAATACTGGGGAAAGGAAACAAAATTCTATGTAAATTCTGAACATTGATCTCAGAACTGCTCTTACATAGATGCAGTAAGTGAAAGCTACAACTTTTAGTTTATGAATTTGAGGTCCCTAGGCAATGTGAAATTGTGTCATGAGCCACCAAATAAAACTCTTTACTTAATTGTTACTCTTGGCTAAAAGTGGATGAACCAAGCAGGCCAACCAAATAAAATGCATTTCTCCCCTAGACTAACACTTTTCCTATTGGTTAAGAATCAGATTTATACATTGGTTTATAGGGAGGTTATCTAAATAGATAAAACCCAAATCTCTCTTGAGCCATATATCCACTGCTGGGAAATCAAAAGCCTGGATGACAGTTTAATTATGTAATTAAGTTTAATTGGTTTGTTCCTGTACCAAAAGCAATGATCACTTACTACATGCCATGTAGACTTGGCACACATGTCCAACAACTCTCAGCCCCACACTCTTGACCCCACTGAACTCCAAAGTCAGCTTTGTCTTAGACACCACTGACCCAGGCTCTGTGCCTGGCTCTTCCCAGAGGCTTTTGTCCACTCTGTGAGTCACAATTATGACAACCCAAAAGGAGGTCCTGCTTTTTCAATACTAGCTTTCTTCTTTACTTACCAGAATCTTCCTTTTGGAAATCACGTTTGAGAAGTCACCAAGCTAGACTCTTCTCTTTTTAGAAATTTCTCAGAGCCCAGCATGAGCCATGAGATTTTTGTTGATTCTCTTACTGCATGTGGGTTCTCTGTGTCTACCTAAAGATTCCAGGACTACCACTCTTTTGGACCCTATATGTCAGATGTCATTATGAGCCCCAGAGACCTCTTCAAAGGAACCAGAGCAAAGTAGATTAATAGCTCTTGTGAAAATATTCTGGGCAAGTGTCCAATATAGACCCAACTTGTAACCTTAACTACAGAAGTAGTGTAAAGAGGAGACTTGTTGGACTCAGTGTCTGAAAAGCCTCAGCTTGGTGTCCAGTTTCTGCAGGCTGAGTGTTTGTGGTTCTTGGGAGATGCTGTGCTCACTGTTTTGACATTTAGGAAAGAGAATGATGTAATTTTTTTTGTGATAAATTCCAAGCATACCAACATATAAGCATTCTGGAATTCTGGTCTGAAGCCAAAATTTCAATGTAGTCTGAAGAGTAAGAGAGAAAGCTCCTTAATACTCCTTTATAATTGATTTTTCTGGTTCAATTGCTTATTCTGAACTTTCTGAACTCTGTCTAGGAAGAGAGTGTGGCTGCTAATTTCACTAATATCTTTTTTCTTTAACTTGATTAAATAATGGTTCACTGTTTGAAAGAAAGTGTTTAAACACTCTCTGTATATAAGAATGCCAGCTTATGTTTTATTACAGATAAAGGAAATGGTAGTTCTTGAAAAATTATGCAGATGCAATACAAGACTTGTATTTTCCTTTTCCTTAGTGCTAATACCTTTCTGGAGGGAAAATAATAGAGCCACTGCATGGATGAGACACTTCACTAGAAGTCTCTATGTGCTGATTTAGAGCATGAGTAACCAACCAGGGCAGAAAGAAGTGGAGAATGCCTCAGGACATTTGGTCAACAGACTAGGGCCCCAAGGGCTGAAAGAGATTGGGTAGGATCCCCAGCCTGCACATCACCCACTTGTGAAAAAAGTGCTGCCTAGTGGAGGAGGTGGGCAGACCCACCCCCGAAAGCTCCCTCAAGACCTGTTGGAGTGGCTGATGCTCAGCTAACCCATGGGAGTGTGATGGGACTTACGAATCCCTCAGCCTCTGACCTCCTAGCTCACCTCTGTGTCCCACTCATCCTCCACACAAATACACACAGAAACATCAGCACATTACGTCTGACCATCAATACAGTCAAGCATTGCTTAGTGATGGGGTAAATTCTTAGGAATTCATTATTGGGTGATTTTGTCATTGTGCCAACATCATAGTATATACTTATACAAACTAAGATGGCTGTGACATCACTTGGTAACTTAATCCTATGGGACAACTGTCATCTCTGTGGTCCTCATTGACCAAACTGTCCTTATGTGGCACATGCTTGTCTTTTGTCCAATTGTCTGGTTCTGTTTGATGCTGTCTCAGACTTTTGACTTAGATAATATATTTGCCTCTCTTCCTTGAATATGCGTTACCCCAAAAAGGGAGAGGAGCCTGTGGGGTGACAAAAGAAAGGAAGGGGAAGGAAAGAAGGAGAGGAAGAAAAAAAATAGCACCAAGCTGTTCTCCATTTATTCTCCAGAGATTTGGTTCATTAGTTACTTAATTGAACAAACACTTTTATAGTATTTATTATGTGCCAGCTGCTGTTTTAAATGCCACCTGAATATTAACTTATTTAAATAAAGTAGCAACAATCTTGATAACAACCCTACTATTGTCCTCAGTTTTAAAGAAATATAGAGATGAGTCCCTTGTCAGAGGTCAGGGCTAAGAGATAGGATTCAAACCTAGGTAATTCAGATCCTGGGAGCAGCTGGCAACCCCTAATTCTGCTCTCTCTTATTTCTAATATTTTACTTTTTAAGGTTTTAATCTAAATATTTTATGATTGTTTGAACAATATATTCTAACTATAGGAAATTTGGGAAGGAGGTAAAGTATAAAGCATGGGAAAAACTAACTTCAATAATTCTAAGCATCCAGAAACAACTACTGTTAATAATCTTATATTTTAAGCCTCTTTCTATGAAATTTTTCCACATGTAGAGATCATATTACATGTACAATTCTGTTTCCTAGATTTTTCCATAACCTTGCATAATAAGCACTTTTCAATGGTCCTAAATTGTATTTATTTATTTATGTACCGGGGATTGAACTAGGAACATTCTACCTCCCAGCTGCACCCTCAGCCCTTTTTATGTTTTTGTTTTGAAACAGGATCTCACTAGGTTGCCTTGCCATGTTGTTGAGGATATCCCCAAACCTGCGATCCTCCTGTCTCAGCCTCTCAAGTACTGAGATTACAGGCATGCACCACCACACCCAGCTCCTAAATACTTTTTTTCTTTTTAATGTCATTTCAAAGATGTAATTCTAAGCATTCAAATTGCTGATAATTTTTTAACTAACAACTCTAGTCACATTTTGTGTTATTTTTCCTTTTTTTTAAGAAAAAGGAAAGATACTCGTGTTTAAATTTTTTTTAGCAGATTATGAAAGGAATATATATTAGTTACAGACAAATTGGATATGACAATTATTCAATTTTTAATTCCATAAAGGCTTGCTGGGCACCTCCCCCTTGCCAGGCACTGTAGGAAACCAGAGGCCAGTGGTGAGTAAGACATGGTTCCCAGCCTCGAGGAGTTTGTATTCTGTTTTGGTAGACTAATATTGCATAAAGGATCCACCACCCAGAGATAACCACCACTTAGAATTAGGTGTGTAATCTCTCAAGTATATATGATGTGTGCACAGAATTTTAAACAAAAATGGTATTACTATATGTGTATGTGTGTTGTTGGGGGGTGTTGTGGGGTCCTCCCGACGAAGGGGGCCCCCACCCCGATCTCCCTGGAGCATCTACCCCAAAAAGGGGGTTCCCACGGAAAAGGAAGGTCGCACTGCAATGAACACACGGCGGGGACTGAGCATCGGAGGACTCATCCGTCTATTACATGAGGGGCAAGGTGTTATATAGAGCTGAGCGAGAGGAGTGTCTCCTTGCAGGGCCAATCAGGGTAAATGTCATCTTGTTCATGCCTCTTTGGCCCAGTCCAAAAGCTGATCACGCGCTGATCACACTACCAGGGACCTATCAATGTCTTGATCACGCTGAGGAGACATCCCTCATCCAATCCCGGTCTCTGGTAAACACTCTTAGGTCTCCACCCTGGCCATTTCCCCTCTGCGCCATCTTTGATGCATTTTTTTCCTTTCCGTCAGGCGGGGCTACTGCCTTCTCTCTGGGGATCTTTCCCCACAATTCCCCCTTTTTGTTTTTCATGAGGGTGGCTCCTCCTTTGAGAGTGTTCCTGTCTTAGGTTGTCCCCATCTTTCAGGGGATCTTACCTGTCATTGACTACCACTCTAGCTATTAGAAGGGCTCCCCAGGGGTCCAGTTTGAAGTGATGGCATCTCTCTCATAGGGGTTGAGGGCGGAGGGGAGAGGAGTTTGGTGGCCGAGGATGAGGTCCAGGAGGCCAGCTGCAAGGATCCTTCATCCTCGTTAGTTCCACGCTCAGGGCCATCCATAACAGCATCTTCATCCTGTGGAGGAATGGGAGACATTGGTTCAGGGCCATGATGGCCCTGACTTGGTGGGATTAGTTTTATGTTTCTTGCCAGCAGCCAAAGGGGTTTGGGCTCATTTTGAGGAAATACACATCTATATCCTCTTCCAATAATAAGCAGTGGGTCGGGGCCCTGCCACTGCCCTGTGAGGGGATCCCTCCACCGTACTTCTTGTGGTTCAGCTGTCATTAAGGGCCGCCAATGTTTGACCAGGTGGAGAACATCTTCGTTTTTGTAAAAATTTAGGATATTTAAAGTTTAAGCTGTTTTTTTAAGACTTTGGTGTGCTCTTTCTATTATGGCCTGCCCTGTAGGGTTATATGGGATGCCCGTAATATGTTGGACATGCCAGATGTCTAAGAACTCTCGTGTAGCCTTACTCATAAAACAGGGTCCACTGTCTTAACCTGACACATTCAGAATTTTAGATACAGAAGCAAAACCTATGCAGTCGACATTTTCGGAAACCATATTACATCCTTGTGTTATGAAATTGATACCTATTATATGGAAATAGATTCATTTAGACAAATATCACTTTAGTAATCAGTAGACAGATGACAACAAATTCACTACTGGTCAAGTCTCAGTAACTTGTTAAATTCTCTTGTAAATTTTGGTATTCCATTTTTAGAGTGGCTCTATACCCAATTTTTTTGAAACATGTTCCCTGGTTTATGCCTGTTGTTCCAACGTAGCTAGTATTATTTTGGAGGGGAACCGGGGTTTGAACTCAGGGGCAATTTACTTCCAAGCTAGACTTTTTGCCCTTTTTTATTTTTTATTTTGAAATAGGGTCTCAAAAAGTTGCTGAAGTTCTCACCAAGTTGGTGAGCCAGTCCTTGCAAAATAGTCTCAGCCTAGGGGGAGTTAGGCTCATCCTCACTAACTGCCTTTTTTAATTTACTGGAAAAGCCGGCAGCGGGGATTCCCCCTGGCCATATTTGGGAATCCCCACCTCCTTTGTGGGGACAGAGGCCCCTCCCTGTTGGGGCCTGACCAAGGCCATCCAGACCAGGGAAGGATATAGGCCCCTAGGGGGCTCCCTACTCTTTTCACTATCTAGCCGTTTTGCACCCCCTGGGTCAAGAGAATCCCTGTCCTTTAAGACAGAGGCTTGCACTGACAGCTCGGCTTTTCTCTCCCCTGGGAAGACCGACCACGCCCCCTCCTCCAGGCTGGGGCAGTCCCCCTCGCTGCTGACAGACCCCAAAACATGCCTTAAGGGCAGACACCATGGGATAAAAACCCAAAGAGGGTGTGTTCCCAGTTTGCATCTCCTTCCAGCAAGCAAGGCATTGTACCCAGTCCCAGGTATCGAAAGAAAAAAGGTCTCCCGAAGTGATCCATGGCCCCAGATCAACCACCTTCCTCCAGGCCTCATCCTCCTGTAAGTCTGACAGTTCTAGCCCTTCACTCCTAAGCATATATTTAAAGGCCTTAAGGGCTGGCTCTTTATTTTTTCCTGTTGTGTTACCCATTTCTATATGGGTCTACCTTCCCCTGTAGACCGCTTAGCCGCGGGGGGGAAGATACTCACGTTCTTCCCAGGGAACAAGTAGGCCCAAACTGAGCGGAAACACCAGCTGTGGGGTCCTCCCGACGAAGGGGGCCCCCACCCCAATCTCCCTGGAGCTTCTACCCCGAAAAGGGGGTTCCCTGCGGAAAAGGAAGGTCACGCTGCAATGAACACACTGCGGGAACTGAGCATCGGAGGACTCATCCGTTTATTACATGAGGGGCAAAATGTTATATAGAGCAGAGCGTGAAGGGTGTCTCCTTGCAGGGCCAATCAGGGTAAATGTCATCTTGTTCATGCCTCTTTGGCCCAGTCCAAAAGCTGATCACGCACTGATCACACTACCAGGGACCTATCAATGTCTTGATCACGCTGAGGAGACATCCCCTCGTCCAATCCTGGTCTCTGGTAAACACTCTTAGGTCTCCACCCTGGCCACTCCCCTCTGCGCCATCTTTGATGCATTTTTTTCCTTTCCGTCAGGCGGGGCTACTGCCTTCTCTCTGGGGATCTTTCCCCACAGGGTGAGTGCTAGAGATTGAACCAGGGCATTGACTTCTGAGCTACACCCCCAGCCCTATTTGATTTTTTCATTTGGAAAAAGGGTGTCACTAGGTTGCTGAGTGCTGCACTAAGTTGCTGAGACTGACCTTGGATCTGGAATCCTTCTGTTTTAGCTTCCCAAGTACTGGGATTGCAGGCATGCGTCACCATGCCTAGTTTCTATATATGGTTTAATATCCTGCCTTTCACCTGAGAGTATCATTAAGTGATGCTTAAAAATCTTACTGTTTGTTTATATAACTTTATACCTTACTATAATGTATAATTATAATGCACCAATAAAAGTATAAGAAAATGTACTGTTCAGAATAGTACAGTATAGATTTGAATTGTTTATGTGAAACAATTGTTTTTCTGTTGTTAAATGTTTGAACGGTTCCCAGTGTTTTGAACTACAAACAGTGCTTTAATGAATAGACTTGTACTTGAATTCTTTTTACATTTTTCTGTGAATTAATCTCTGAAAATTGTATCTCCAGTTCACAGAGAATGAACTTGTTGAAAATTCTTAATACACACACAAAAAAAGTTGCATAATAGCAAGCATGAATATTTTTTATTCCCATCTGCAGTATATACATCTTAACTGGGTCCTTACCAACATTGTTTATTATTATAAAAATAAATCTTTACCAAGATGTTGTCTACTTGCCAATTAATTTACATATATCAGCAGGAAAAGGATACGTTTTTCATAAGGTTATTGATTATTTGTGTGTTGTTTATGTTATTTTGTTTGTTTTTCAGTATTACCTTCTGTTATGATTTTTAAATCTATTATGATTTGAAAATTCTCTTACTATATTAAGGATTTACATCTTTGTTAAAATTTTTCAAAATGTTTTCCTAGGTTGTCATTTTTCTCTTTAATCATTAATCATATTTTTAATATACAGAGGTTTAACGTTTTTATGTAGTCTAATCATTTTCCCTTATGATTTGTAGCTTTGTTTTCCTGCCTATAAGGGGTTTTATGACTTTATTTCCCCAGCATTTTATTGTGAAAAAATTCAAACACATAGCAGAACTGAGAGAATTATGGTGAACATCTGAATACTCACTACTTCGCTTCTGCAGTGAACATTTGCATTAATTTCCTGTTGCTACTATATAACAAATGACCATCAGCTTGATGGCTTGAAACATTTATTATCATATACCACTGAAATGAGAAGTCTGAAGTGGCTCTCACTGGGCTCAAATGTAGGCAGTGCTGCATTCCCTCCTGGAGGCTGTAGGAAAGATTGTTTTGTTGTCCTCTTCCAGCTTCTAGAGGGAGCCAGCATTACTTGGCTCCTGTCCTCTTTCCTCCAACTTCAAAGTCAGCAACATTGCATCTCTGTCACCCTTTCCCATAACTTCTCTTCTTCTGCCTTCCTACTCTAGCTAAGGGTTTTTGTGATTACATTAGGTCCATCTGGTTAATTCAGACTAATTTCCCACCTCAAATCAATTGATTTATCCAGCTGAATTCCATCTGCACTTGATTTCCTTTTGCCATGTAATATTATACTCACAGGTTCTGGGAATTGGGATGCAGACACATTTGGGATGGTGCCCACCACAATATTTTACATTTGTACTTGTCTTTGGTTGGGTGTGAGTAACTATTGACTGGAAAGAAGCATGATGGATGGTCTTGATGTTCCATTTCTAATGTTCCATTTCTTGGCATATTATACTACACATCTTCCTCTCTATACACCTCTCCTCTGTCCCTCAGTGCATCTTAGTTTTTGTCTTTTCCCTCTTCTTCCTTCCTTCCTTCCTTCCTTCCTTCCTTCCTTCCTTCCTTCCTTCCTTCCTTTCTTCCTTCCTCCCTTCCTCCCTTCCCTCCCTCCTTCTTTGTATTGGGAATGGAACCTAAGAGCATTCTACCTCCAAGCCACCCCCCCCAGCCCTATTTTATTTTCAAACAATGTCTCACTAAGTTGCTAGGAACCTCAATAAACTGCTGAGGCTGGCCTTGAACCTGTGAGCTACCTTTCTCTGCCTCCCAAGTACTAGAATTACAGGTATGCACCACCACACTCAGACATGTATTTCAAATTAAATTATAAACATTACTCTTTTTTTTGCATTTCAAAGTAAATTGCAAACTTCTTCCTAAATGCTTCAACATCAATACCATAGAGTCTATTTTCTTATGGTTTAATTTTTTTCAGGTAAAATTTACAAACAAGAAAATGCACAAATTAAACATGTACATTTGTTGAATGCAAACACCTATATAACCCAATCCCTTAAGAAATGGAACATACATCCCATCAAGCCTCTTCCCAGCCAATCTCTGTCTTTGCCTGCTCAATTACAGGGATGATTTTGATTTTTTGTATGATTGATCAGTTTTACTTGTTCTAGATCTTCATATAAGTGAAATTATTCAGCATGCACTATTTTTGTATAAGGCTTCCTTTCATTCAGAGTTTTAAACTCCTGTTAGATATATCCATTTTGTTGCATGTATCAGTAGTTCATCCATTTTTTGTGTGTGTGTGGTACTAGGGATTGAACTCAGGGGCATTCTACCTCTGAGCTATACCCCCAGCCCTATTATTTATTCTTTATTTTGAAACAGGGTCTCACTAAGTTGCGGAGTGCCTCACTAGGTAGCTGAGGCTGGCCGCGAACCCAGGTCCTCTGGTCTCAGTCTTCCAAATGCTGGGATTACAAGCGTGCGTCACCACGCCTAGCTTAGTTCATCCACTTTTATTACCAATATTCTATCATTTTGATATCGCCACTGTTCAACTGATGAATACCAGGACTGATTTTAGTTCTTGGCTATTATGAATAATGCTGCTAAAAATATTCTTGTTTTTTTTTTTGTTGAAATATGTTTTTAAAATCTTTAATTGAAAATTTGTATGTATTTACAACACACAACATGATGTTTTGAAATATATATACACATTGTGAAACAGCTGAATTGAGCTAGCTAACAGATGCATTACCTCATATACTTACATATCTTGTGTGTGTATGGTGAGAACACTCAAAATCTCTCAGCAGCCTTCATATATGCAATGCAGTGTTATTAATCATAGTCACCATGGTGTTCAAAATGATCTCTTGAATGTATTCCTCTTGTCCAGCTGAGATTTTGTATGCTTCTCCTATTCACCGCCCTCTCCTGCTCAAGCCCTAGTAACCATAATACTGTGCTCTCTGCTTCTGGGAGTGACTTTTGTAGACTCCACACATAAGTGAAATCACATAGTATCTATGTGATACTATGAAATAAGCCTGGCTTATTTCATTTAACATAGTGTCCTCCAGGTTCATCCATGCTGTCATAAATAATAGGAGTTGTTTCTTTCTAAAGGCTGAGTAGTATTCCATTGTGTATGTGTCTGTATAACAAATTTCCTTCATTCATTCATTAGTGAACACATGGGTTGACTTAATATCTTGACCATTGTGCATAGTCCTGCAATAATCATGAGAAGAAAGATTTATGATACTTTGCACATTTTTAAATTAGATTATTTATTTTCTTACTATGAAGTTGTATATAATCCTTAAATGTTTGGATATTGATCTCTTATCAGATGCATAGTTTACAGATGTTTTCTGTCATCTATAGGTGGTCTCTTCACTCTGTTTATTGTTTCCTTCTCTGTGTAGAAACTTCTTGGTTTGATGTAATCCTATTTTTGCTTATGTTGCCCATGGTTTTGGGTTCATATCCAAAAAATCATTGCCCAGATGAATGTCATGGAGCTCTCCCCCCACGCACACACCATGTTGTCTTCTAATAGTTTCAGGTCTTACATTTAGTCTTTAATTCTTTTGAATTGCTTTCTCTATATAGTGCAAGATAAGGGTCTAATTTCATTCTTCTGCATGTGAATATCAGTTTTCCCTACAATATTATTGAAGATACTGTCCTTTTCCCATTCTGTGTTCTTGGCATCTTTTTAACAACTCAATTAACCATAAACGTGGGGATTTATTTCTGGGTTCTCTGTTTTGTTTCATTGGTCTATGTGTCTGTTTTTATGCCAGTACCATGTTCGGTTGCTATAGCTTTGTGGACATATGTTTCTATTTATCTTGGACAAATATCTAGAAATAGAATTGATAAGCCATTGAGTAAATGTATGCTAAGTCTTAGAAAGAACTGCCAGAACTTTTAAAAAAATGATTCTATTGTTTTATACTCCCACCAATACTGTTCTAGAATTCCAATTGCTCTAAATCTTTGCCAACTTTTGGTGGTATCAGTGTTTTTAATTTTAGCCATTTGTGTGGGAGGTATCTCATTATGGTTTTGGTTATTTTTTTCTGATAACTAATGTTATCTAGCACTTTTTCATTAGCCATTTTTTTGAGAATACATGTTTATATCTCCTGGTCATTTTTATTCTTTACAGTTTTATGTGAAACATTATTCTGCATTTCATTTGTTTTTGGAGGATGTTTTGTGGATCACATGGTTGATAGTTTGAGATAGAAATTAAACAATATTTTAAAATATTGAGCTAATTGTACCAGTATGTTTTTAAAATTATCTTTTATGTTTCTACTGATTAGAAATGCCATCTTTATCATACCATCAACCAACAGAGATTTTGTTTTACAGCTCTTTTTTCTGCTTCATTCTAATGCATTTTCTTGTATTGATATAATCTAATTTTAATTCTTAAGAATTTAGAATATACATTAAAAGTTGGCACAATAAACCCACTCTTCTTTTTCTTCTTTTTCAGGATTTTCTTAAGTATTCTTTCTCATCTATTTTTCTAGATGAATTTGAGAATCATTTAGTCAAGCCACATCCTTTTGTATTTCATTATTTTGGGTTGGAAAATTTTCAAAATTATAAATTAATTTAAGGAAAATTGCCCTCTTTTACTTATTTTGCCTTACCATCAAGAGGTATAGTCTTTCTCCATTTATTCACTTTTTAAATTTTATTGAGTAAAATTAAGTGTGTTCCCTGGCATTGTGCATTTGTTGCAATGCACAATGCATTTGTGAAACTCTCTGACATTTCAGATTTCTATTTCTCTTCCTCTTTGTAAGTAAACAACCACTAACCAAATAAAAGACATTTTTTTTCCTACAAGGCACAGCTCAGAAAGTGGCTTTTATGGCCTAATTAACTATTATCCCACAGGAAGAGACTTGCAGATAAATACAGCCACAGATGCAGGGACTCTGCACAATATTCTATCTAGAGGGATGTCTTGTCCCTTACAAACTTACTCTACCCATAGAGATGAATTATTCATCACGAACCACATTATGTGGTTGTATTTCAGTCTTTGTAGTGTCCTACTCTTTAAGATCCCTTCCACCCATAAGACAGTGGTCCTAAATCAGTGGTTCTTGGCCCTAATTGTACAAAAAACTCTCCTACCCCCAGAAATTCTGACTTAATTGGTCTGAGGTGAGAATAAACATTTGTATTTTTAAAAGCCTTCCAAGATAATTCTAACTTGTTAACAAAGTTGAGATCCTCCTTCTAAGGAGCTAGATGGAAATTTTTCTGTAACCTATGATCTATTTCCCAGGCAGCTATTTGATGAACTGGGGTGATGAAGGTTCATCCTTCAGTTTATAGAAAGAACCACATTCCCATGGGTGAAATGGACATGTGCAGACAGATATGCAGATGCAGACAGGGCAAATGGGCATGGGGAGGTGGGCACAAGAAGGGAAGATTAAGGACCAGCCTGAGAAGCTGGCAGGTTAGGTTGACACCAGCAGAATGATAGAAGTTACAAACTTTCTCTCTGATCCTAGTGAAAATCAACCAGTGTTGCATGAAGGCCATTAGACTGGGAGGCAGTGAAGCTTTGTTATCAGGTCACCAGATCTACCATAAAGGGGGCTACAATTTGATTTAGACAGACCTGCCTGTTCTGATGTCATTGATGCTCAGCTGCTTGCTACCCTGGCATGGTTAATCAGACAGTGGGACCTCCCATTGCAGCAATGGATTATAATGGGACATTTCACTTAGAAGGTAGTTGACAGCGCGTGTGGATCAATGTACACTGATTTGTTCAAGTTACTATTTACATTGTGCTAGAGGTACACATTGTGCTGCCAGTGATCATATTTTGGCATTACACAAGCACCAGCTCAAGGTTTACTGAACATGTGATCCCATATCACTCCCTGTAGGAGATTTGGGGGGAAAAAGCAAAAGTTAGCTTGCCTCCCTGCCCCAGGCAGACTCAGCCATGACTGTGGTAACCTGGGACCCAGAAGGAAAAAACACCATAATATGCTGCCTTTCCAATGGGGTTTATGAAGCTAAATTTGTGAGATAAGCCAGATGGGCTATTTAAAATTACAAAACATAATAATGATCTGAAACGCAGTCCTTCTTGTGTGTCCAGCTTTGTTCAAAGTGCTTTCTGTTTATTGACAATTTGTTTCTAACATGAAACATAGGAGGGATGTAAGAATACAACAAAAACAGCACACACACACACACACACACACACACACACACACACACAATTAAGTTCTATGTCCACATCTCTCCAAAACTCCTTACAAAGCAAGATTGATTGCTGAGTAATAAATAGGCAAGCACTGAAGCAAGGTTTCCAGGGTTCAGAACCCGCTCCACCATTCACTATCTGCGTGACCTCGACAGGTTCCTTAACCTCTCTGTGCCTCATTTATTTGAAATGAGAGATGGTGGTAGTACCTACTTCATAGGATTATTAAAGAGTAAATAAATTTGTTTTTAAAGCACTTAGAGCTAGCACATAGAAAGCATTATCTAAATGTCTGCCACTTAGATCATCTGCAATTTATATTACTGTAGGTAGAATGGAGTAAGAAAAGTTGAGTATTATCTACAATTTTTGTACTGAAATTGGGCACAGGCCTATTCATAGTATTATGAGTCAGTCGCATCATGTTACTGTGCAAATGGTAGTTGCAGAGAGTGGTCAGGAGCCCAGATGGCAAACCAGATCAACTAAGTTCAAATTCCCATTCTGACATTTACAAGCTATGTAACTTTGGGCAAGTTACTTAACCTTTCTCTGTTTCAGATTCCATGAGAGTAAAATAGCACTAATAAGAGTAATAACAGCTACCAAATAGGGTTATTGTCAGGTTTAAATGAAGTAACCCACATGAAATAGTTAGATTGGGGCTTGAGACAGAGTAGGTGCTATATAAATATTTCTATTCTATGAAGAAAGGTATCCTAAACACTATTTTTTTTCATGCTTAGCTTTCTTCTTTTTTTTTTTTCCTCCTCTATCAGCCAATCCTCACACAACTATGAGTCCTTCTTCAATGATATTTAAAGAGTTCTCTTTAATGCAACCTTTGTTATACAGTGTCCACATTGTGCCCTGCCACTAAAAATGCAAAAATGGACTCAAAGAGCTCCTGAGATCTTAGGGAAGACTGTTACAGGAATGCCCATACTATAGTTTATGTCTTCTTAAGGCCATTTGTGAAAGGCTTTATGCCCAGGATAGTGCCTTGGGGAGGTAGTGGAACCTTTAAAAGGTGGTACCTGGTAGCAGGTCTTTAGGTCATTGAGGATGTGCCCTGGAAGGGCGTTGGGCATGCTGGCCCCTTCCCTCCTCTTTCCTTTTGCTCCCTGGTTCATGATTTGAGTGGTGCAGCTCCACCCTGTGTTCCCACCGTCATGTGCTACCTCACCGTAGGGCCAAAGCAGTGGAGCCAACCAATCATGGACTGGGACTTCCCAAACTATGAGCCAAAGTAAACCTTTGCTCTTTATAAGTGAGTTATCTCAAGTATTTTATTATAGCTGATTAACATGATCTGGTTAGAAGTAACATTCTGACAAGTTTTATAAGAGAAGTGGCACTGTGATAAGACAAAGTAAGAAATTCTTAAAGAGAAGCCATATTTTGGCCAAGCCTTGAAGTATGAGTGAGATTCTTGTCAGGTGGAGATGAAAAATAGGTTAATAAGGCATTTTCAACCTCTTAGAGTGCATCCAAATCATCCAAGGGGCTTATTAAAACATAAGCTGCCAGGCCCTTCCCACAGAAACTCTGTTCAGTGGGTCTAGGGTGGGGCTTGATACATTGAATTTACACAGTTTGGTCAAACAATAGAAAAAATGTGTTCAGAATTCTTAGTGTATCGTGCCAATGGGTCAACCACATCAGCGTGTCTTATTTCTGGTGGGGCTGTGATTACTTTGTTAAAGTTGTGTGCAGTGTAAAGTGACCATTTTCCTCTTGTAATTAATACCTTGTGGGAAGATATGTTGGAACAGCACAAACACTTTGTTTCTTATACTTGTGCCCACTAATTTGAGCACTCATGGATTCATCGCCTGTGATAAGTATTATTGTGATTATTTTGGTCAACTTTTCCATCACTATGACCAACCAAAATGCCTGAAAAGCACAACTCAGAGGAAGAAAGGTTTACTCAGGTCTCATAATTTCAGAGGCCAGTCCGTAATCAGCGAGATCCAAGGCAGGAGCCTCAGTGACAGGGATTTAGGGCATGGCGCAGGTCAGCGCAATGGCAACACAAGCAACGGAGAGAGAGAGAGAGAGAAGTGTTCCAGGAAGATACAGTCCCTGGTCACAGCCCAAGAGTCCACCTGCTACAGCCTGTCCCAACTCTGAACCTGGCTGCATTTTCAAATATAAACTTTGGGGGTCACTTTGTTTTATTTATTTGGTACTAGAGATTGAACCCAGCGGCATTCTACCTCTGAACTACACGGCCAGCCCTAATTTTAGTTTTTGTTTAGAAACAGAATCTTGCTAAGTTGCTGAGGGCCTCACTAAGTAGCAGAGACTGATCTTGAACTGGAGATCCTTCTCTCTCAGGCTCCCAAGTACTGGCATTACAGTTGTAATAATAGTGATTTTATATTTCGATAGTTCTAGAAGAAAGATTTTCTGTCTTCCACATCCTGTCTTTTAAATACCAGAGACGATGATTGGAGATCAGGCAGATTCCTTTAATTGATCTGTAATTTCGGTGGCTGTGCTTATCACTTGGGTCCTTTCTAAAAAGAGTGAGTTTGTGCTAATGTGCCATCGACTTTTATCTCCCTTCAGCTGTCGGAGGATTCTGGGTAATAGTGATTGTGTTTCAAATAAGAAATTGTCACATTTCCAGCTGCCTGGTGTCTCACTGCATGTTGTATGAACTGGAGTGTTCTCAAGGGTCCTGGGTTCAGTTGGGATGCTAGAGGACCCTGGGCACAGTCTGCAGTTCAGGAGACAAGGACAAGAGGCAGATGTTGAAGGCCATAGGAGCTGACTTGGGAGTAGGAGAGCAAAGGAAACTTGAAGTTTCTCAGGGTCTATTTGGTAGCAGAAGTAGGAGTGAAGAAAATAGAGGCCTGCCCTCTTATACCTGGTTGTACATGTTTCCTCAAAGTTGAAATGATAAGAGAGAACCAGCCTGTCTCTGGTGTGTGGATGGTTCCCATATTAGAGTTCTCCAGAAAAAGAGAGCCCATACAATATATACATGTCTAGGAAAAGATTTATTTTAAAGAATTGACCCCAAAATTATGGAGGCTAAAAAAAATCCCACAATCTGCAGCCTGCAAGTTGAGGACCAAGGAAACCCAAGAATGTAGTTACACTCTGAGCCCAAAGGCCTGAGGACAAAGATTGCCCATGGCTAGATCCCATTTAAGGCAGGAAAAGACAAAGATTTCAGCTCATATGTTAAGGCAGAAGAGGGAGTTCTACCTGCCTTCCTTTATCTTTCTGCTCTGTTCTAGTTTTCAAGGAGTAGAATGATGTCAACAACATTGGGCTTGGATATTTATTTACTCAGTCTACCTATTCAACTGCTAATCACTTCCAGAAACACACTCACAGACACACCTGGAAATAATGTTTCACCAGCCCTCTGGGTAACTAATGACTCAGTCTAAATGACATGTAAAATGAGTCGTCATAGTTGGCTGCGATGTATACATATGATCAGACACACACACACACACACACACACACACACACGCGCGCACACACACACACACATACACACACACTATATATCCTGCTGTATATATACTGTGTGTATACTACTGTGCTTATCACTTAGGACCTGCCTAAAAAGGTGAGTCTGTGCTCATGTGCCATTTCAGCTGCCTTATGATAGATACTGTATATACACTGTATATAGCAGCATATATACATATACATGTCTAGAAGAAGCAAATCTAAAACAGGACCACCACTCAGATGGGCACCAGAGAAGTTGCCTTAATCACAGGCAATTCAGATGAGCATCCAGGAGGTATGGCTAGGATACTGCTTCTCAACTGAATATTACCAGAAATTTACTGGGGATCCAAGTAAAGTGAACATTTTGGTTCAGTAGATCTAGGGTGGGGCCGGAAATTCTGGTTCTCTTACAAACTCCTAGGTGATAGCTGCATGGTTCCAGGGACACATTTTGAGTAGCAAATTAAAGGGGCATGAAAAAAGTCTAAATGCTCAAAAACATATTACCCGTAAAGTATCTGAACCAGTGACATTCAACTGAGTCTTTTCTCTCTAGAATGCCTGAATACAAATAATCCTATCACTCTGTGGCAGTAAGGAGCCTTGAGACTGGGCCAATGTACATTGTGATTTCATTGTAGAATGTAGTAAAATGGGATAAGCCACCAGGACCGGGCTCGGCTGACTTGGTTGGGTCTTCTCAATTTATCTCATGCTTATAACGAATCTACATTGTGGATACACTTTGAAGAATTCTGGGACCTGCTAGAAAAGTTTTGCATTTGTCTATGTTTTTCTTGCCACAAAATACAGTCGACAGTGTTCACATGAGTGACACACCCCTGAGGGTATACGCAAGGGTTCTCTACAATTTCTGGTGTAGTGGGCCATGAATACACCCTTCCCTCTCCCACTTAAGACAGAATGTCAGAATGCAAGTGAATGGACGGACATTCTTGAATCTCCTCTATAGGTTGTTCATACTTGTTGGTACTTTGAACTAATAATTACAGCATATCTCAAAACTGATTGTGACTCATCAGATGTGGACTTTGAAAACTTAGTATAAAAAAAAGATATAAAATAACTCATTAATAACTTTGCCTTCAGGTTACATGTTATGATCAGACTTTGATATACTGATTAAATAAAGTATACTAAAACTACTTCACCTGTTTCTTTTAACTCTTTTAACATAGTTACTAGAAAACATAAATTTTCACACATGGCTACCATTATTTGCTGGATGGTGCAAGTCTTAGAGCAGAGGTTTCCCTCCCTCTGCTCCAGCATCTCTTTCTGGCGCAGAGAAGCTTCCCACCAGTGTCCACCTGGGCTTCTTCCATACCCTCAGCTCATCTCTGACGAGTGAGGAGCAGCCCTGGAAGACATTCTGACCTTTTCCCTGCTTTGGGTAAAGGAACTTGAGACCCATCCCACATGACTTACTTCCATCAATTTCTGAATTTCAAGTGTACTGTGTGTGTGTGTGTGTGTGTGTGTGTGTGTGTGTGTGTGTGTGTGTGTTCTATTCTTAAAACTTATTTCTAGTTTACTAGGGCTTAGTGAAGGTATTAGCCCATAATCACATCATAAACTTTGAGAGGCCTCTGAGCACAATGATAGCCATGAACATAGGATTCAAAACTTTTCATCTTCTTACCATCTCCAAATTTGGTTTGACCCTATCCTAACTTAAATGACTCAAGGGGCAGAGGAGCAATCCCCACCTAAGTAGATTTTAGGGGATCTGACTTGACCTTTAATTTTTCCAAACCATGTGCTGAACAAGATGTCAAGGTTCAGAGGTAGTCATATTTGTCTTGGTTCTAAGGCCTCCTTCATCTTTTCTCTCTCCCCTTCTGTGAGTCCCAAGGATTTACTAGCACCCAGTATAGTGTTCTGCAGCCACAGATTCGTCTCCAGAGTGTCCCATTCCAGCCTGCCATACCCTGTCATGCTCCCCTGGTATAAAACACGCCTGCTGTTGCTCATTTCTTCAGGGCCCTCTTCTCTTCTGGTAATGAGGGAATAACCAACATTCCTAGGTAGCATTTTTAAATGAGAGTTCTAACGAAGTGGGCCCAAATGATCTCTTTCCACTAGAAGATGTTTCGGTGAACTGGGGAGATGTCAGAGTTTGTGTCAGATGGTAGTGCTAACTAAGAATAGATTCCCCCTAAAACAGCAGGAAGAATTTTAAGATGAGAATGATCTTGATGGCAAGAGAAGAAGACTACTTGGAATGATTTGAGAGTATGGAAAAGTTATTCTGCCCACCCCCAAAATGCTTCCTCTCCCCAAAAGACCAAGTTACTTTCTCAGAGCAATTGATGGGAGGGGAGGGTTTCACAGGACAGGAAATGTTAAATGTCCACGGAAAATGAGGGAACTATACACCCAAGAAGTCAAGGGAGCACTCTCCTCCCTCCAGACAGGAAAGCAGCTTCTTGAGGACAGAACTTTCCCTTAAATCTGGAAGGCCTGGGCACTGCAAGAGTTCATACTTGTTGAATGATCATATCAAGTAAATAAAGAAGGGTGTGACTGATTTTCCATTCTACCAATAATGGCCTAATCTCAAAGGACTCACAGACCTTGAAAAAACTGGCATCATGTGATCTCCACTGCAATTACACAGAATAGTAAATGTCTCCTATGTGTGTAACTAACTGTTGGTAGGAAATCTTCAAAAGATTTTGGGGAAATGTACAATGTCTTATTCAAATGCAAAGCTGTATAAGATAGCAGTGTTCATGCTATCAGTGAGGGGAGTGTGGTCACCCTGGTCCCCAGGTGAGTTCCTGAGCTCTGGGAGCTCATATTGAAGGAGTCAGCTATGAAGAATGGGCAATGTCCCTTCTAGGTGGTTCTGTACATGGGGCACTGTGCAAGAAACCCTGTGAAGCAAGTAAAATATCCATCCTTTTGGCAATTTTCCAAAGAGATACTATGCAGAAGAAAATATTTCAATATAAATAAATTATTTCTTCAGTTTGTCTTTTTGAACTATCTATTCCCCCACCCCTTTTTCCCTCTTGCATTGGGCTCTAGAAACTCTCTTTTCCTCTCTTTTTCTTGAACTGTGAATAGCCTTTCTGGAGTTTCTTGTTTTTTCTCTCTCATGGTAGAAGCTAGCTGAATTGCTTTTTCCAAACCATGACCATATGACTACTGTTTTTTTCCTTAAGGTTTACTTATTCTCCCACTTAATTCCATGTTTAATAGAAGCATCTAAGCTTTGAATAACTCAACAATTTAGCTCTTTCTTATGTTCTCTCCTCTATTTTCTACCAACTCTCTAGTTTATGCCTCCAGCCTGTTTAATGGCATTAATTGTTTTCCTACTTGAATTATCCTTTAGGTTACCTGGTTTGTTTCTAGGTGGGCTGGAGAGAGTTTGTCATCCTATGACTCCACTCTTAACACTACTCCCCTCTACCTGGATTTGGCTCAAGGAAAGAAGGAGGCAGGGCTCTGTGAACGTGGACATGGACTGAACCAGGAGTTGGTGGGAGGGTGTTTGAGGTTCCTGGTGTCCAGTATTAGCAGTAAGCTAGCCAGGAAGGGCAAGCCTTTGATAAAGTCTCCAAGTACAGAAAAAAACTTGTTGTGGCTCAAGATGTATCTAAATCAGGGTTGGCATGGGGTATATCTTGGTCCAAAGCTCATGCTCTACCCATGACAATGAATGGTGATGAACTCCCTGTTGACTCTGCTTTAGTAGTCATGGTGGTGTGAGGAGCTGCTGACATCCTCATTTGTCATTCTGATGAATCTTAGGGAATTTAGCTAATAGTAATAATAGCGACAATCAATGCATTCTTCTCTAGTATATTGAATGAACTCTGTAACAATTGATCAACAAGAGATATTTGGATAAAAGATTATTAGTTAATCTATTGTAGGTCTTCCATGATATATGTGTAGATTTATGTGATATATGTGTAGAGGTTGTGGTCAGAATTTTAGACTACAGGACCTTGAAAAGAATAGTGTTTGTGGTTAAAAATAGAAGAGTAATGTGCAGACATAGGCCAATCAGTGTCTAGAATGACTTCTGCTCTGCCTTGTGAGCCATCAGTCAATCTGATAGAAAAAGCATAATTTCAAGTATGTCAACACTTTGGTAATTCAGCAGAACTGATTCTTAGGTTTGTATCTGGTTGAGTGATGGGAAGCCTATTTGACTCCTATTTTCCCCAACAGTCTACTCCAGGATATGCGTAGTTTTTTTCATTGATCTTTACCCACAAATGATGACAGACCATGCTCAGATTCCTTCTTAGCCATAAGTAGTTTAACAAGGACAGATAGATATTTAAACCCAATATAAGAAACAATAGTGCCTAACAATCATGTGTGATAAACAATTAATTCTTTCATTCATCTATTTGACAACTATTTTTGAGTGTGCCTAGTACCACACTAGGAATTAGAAATGCCATGGCAACTGAAGTAGACATGGTCCTTGCTTATATGAAACACACATCTGATCAGCAAATACAGAAAAGTCAAGAAGATTATGGATTAAAATACTAACTCATGATTAGAAGGTTTTGTACTTCATTTTATTTTTAAAATTGATATAAATTCAATATATCATTGGCCCATCTGGAATTTACTTTAACAAAGGAGCAATATAGAAACACATATGTTTTTTCCATAAAACACTGGCCAGTTTTCACGAAGTCATTCATCAGATGGACCATATTTTCACCACAGATTTGAAATGGCATCCTTACTGTATACTACTAAATTCTCAGACACCCATTGGATAGATGTATTCTATTCTGATCTACTCATCTGTCCCCCTATTTTTGACTCAGTGATGTTTTTTAAAAATTTCTATAACTTTACATATTTTTATAGTTGTCAAACAAGTCTTTCTTCTTTACATCCCTGCTTCCCTACCCTTCTTCCCTTCTAGGTAATTCCCAGATATGTATTTTTCCATATGACATTTAAAATAAAGTCTTGGAATCCCTGTTTCTCCAAACTCCTTTTTGAAAAATCTGGGACTGTGTGGGTTACATTAAGTCTTACTGACCAGGCATTTATAGATGCCTTGCCACTAAAACAATTCTAGAAATTCAATATGTTTGTTAAACAAAGGTTCTTGGTTATTCATCATGGAGAAAAAAAATTAGTGTTTTTTTTTTTTAGTAGTACAGCCCATAAAAGATGTTCCTTTAGAGTGTTTTAAAATATAGAAATCAATTCCAGATGCAGCTTCTAGGCAGTGCTTTCATGCCAAAAATTCCCCAGTGTGCTTCATGTAATATGACTAAGGTAAATTATCAACTGCTTGATAAAATTTAAAAGAAAAATTGTCTTATAATACATATCCTGTATATGAAGATAATTCATGCTGATTACTGGAGAACAATATTATTTCACTAAGCACTTTTCTTGGTGACCATTCCTTTAACGCGCATGTAATAAATGTAGATCTGGTATGAAATCTTAGAATATTCTTTGATCAACCCAAAACGATAAATCCATGTAATATAAGATCAAAATTTCCAGTGGAAACAGTACAATATATTCTGTTATCAGTAGTAGCAGATGGTTCAGGACATCATATTAGGTCTTTCTCTTCCAAGCTTTTAGTCAAATATGTAATCATAAGCATGAAACAGAATACACTGGAGAAGTATCCGTGGTGACATACTTAAGGACTTAGGCTTATCCTTAAGTGGAGTTCTAAAGGAGATTTAAGACCATTAAAGGCATAGGGAAACCATGGAATTTCTTAAGTCAATAACAAGGATTTATCACTATGAACTGGGAAAAACAGTATATTAAATATCTGGATCTTTGGCTTGAACCCAGTATATACTATTTAAGATGACCATGACCTCAAGCAATTTTCTTAACCTTTCAGACCATTAATGTAATAACTCTCTTGTGTAAATCCTAGAGATCTTTATGACATACCAATAGAGACAGAAAAGTCATCTTCATGATACTCTAGAGAGCAATTTTATACTGAGATTCTAATACCAACCAAGTAAGGTGATAACAGAACTTGTTTATTACTGTCTCCATGGAAGAAATTATTTGGAAATTGAGCTGCCCTCCCCCAAGAAGATATATAAGATCCTTCTTTTATCTTTTCATTTTTGTATTTTTTTTTTTGTAGCACTGGGGATTGAGCCCAGGGGCATTCTACCCCCAAGCTACACCCCCAGTCCTATTTTTTATTCTTTATTTTGAAACAAGGTCTCACTAAGTTGCAGAGGGCCTCACTAAGTAGCTGAGGTTGGCCTCGAACCCGGCTCCTCCGGTCTCAGCCTCCCAAGTACTGGGATTACAAGTGTGCACCACCATGCCTGGCTAAGATCCTTCTTTTAAATCAACTTAATCCACTCTGATTCAAAGCTTAAAACACCTTTGTAAAAAGTGGTTTTTGCTTAGGTTGTACTACTTTGCCTTGGATAGAGTAAATGCTAGTGCTAGAGCATGTGACTAATTGTATCATTGTTCCCAGTTATTTGAGAGGTACATATTTTCTGATCCCACTGATGTGTCAAGATGCTCCCTTATTCCACATCAGACCATCTGACTTGCTCTGGCCAAAGTAAGTGGAAGTAGCTCATGGCATTTTGAGCAAGGAGCCAAGAGCTCTTATGAGCTTCTACCATTTCTCATTTCTTTTTTTCCCTCTGCCATGTGAGATTTATATCCTAAGACATGAAAGGCCTACTACTCCAACTTAGTTCTGGGTTGAAAATGTAGACCAGAATCACAGCTCAGATCACCTCTAATTGTCCCTTTCCTTGTAACAAATCTCATTTTCTTACTAAGAACTGTGTGAGAGAAACAAACCTGCCATGATGCTGTATGATTCATTCCATCTGTGTTTGTCATTTCTGATAAAGAAGACTTCTTACTTCAAGAACCTGTTGGATAGCAGGGCGGGGTGGCACACACTTGTAATCCCTGTACAAAGGTTCGCAGCCAGCCTCAGCTACTTAATGAGACCCTGTTTCAAAACAGAGAATAAAAAATATGGCTGGAAGTGTAGAATACCCCTGGATTCAATCCTCAGTACCACAAAAATAAATAAATAAACAAAAACTGTTGGATATGGGTGAAAACTTGGATTATCTGATAAGTCTATCAAAGAACTATCCAGAAACCAGATGTAATTGTCCCTGATATGCAGATTTTATGGTTTTTATAACCTTAAGTATTTTACTTTTCTGTTAATAATAGGAAAATAAATATTTTGACATAGTGGATAAATGGTTTAGAATATTAGAAAAAAAAAAGTCTGTGTCTTTTAACTGAGAACAACCAATACCCAGATAAATATATTGGGATTTTAACTGCATGATAATCCAGAGTTGCCTCTGATTCATAAGAGAAAATATTGATTATATATTGGCCATTCTCCCCAAAATAAATTCTCATGATCAGAAAATAATTTGTTGTTGTAAGTCTTTAAGATTTAGGAGCTACTTATTATCAGTCTAGGCTAAACTGATAGATCCAAAGCATCATTCTAAGATGGTAGTTTTAATGCCATATTTCAGCTTCTTCATTTATATATCCAGTTTCTTTTTTTTATTTTTTATTGTAGTAATTCGTACAATAGAGCATACATCTTTGTTAAGTACAAGTTGTTAACAACATATTTGCACACAATTCTCATTTGACCCCTTCCCCAATTCCCACCCCATTCCCTCCCCCTCCCTCCCCCTCAGGTTCACTTCAGTGAGTAACCTTGATATGATTGTGTAAGTACATCATGTGCCTTAGGGTGTCCCTCTGCCCCATGCGTCCACTACAATTAAT
>PVLC010000596.1:173382-196109 GCA_004027655.1 Graphiurus murinus
TTCTCCCTAGCATCCACATATTAGGGAGAACATATGCTTCTTTACTCTTTGTGACTGACTAATCTCACTTAACATAATGTTTTCCAGTTGCATCCATTTCCCTGCAAAGAACATGATTTTGTTCTTCTTTATGGCTGAGTAAAATTCCATTGTGTACATATCCCATAGTTTTGTAATCCATTCATCTGTGGTTGGACATGCCCCTGAGTTCAATCCCCAGCACTACAATAAATAAATAGAAAGAACAAAAGAAGGAAAGAAAGAAAGCTTTATCTTCTCTACTATTAAGAAGATGAGTATGTTATTGCTTGTACAATGGAGAATTGGCTATGTCAGCATGATCCTTGTGATTTTAGTGGTGATAGTGTACTTACAACTTGGAAATTTGAGTATAGAAGAATAGACGCAAAGGTGGACTATGTCAACATGTGTCTTTTTTTTTTTTTACCCATCATTCATATTTGGACTAATTCCCCACATTATGAGTCCAACCTCTCTAAGGAAGACATCTCTGCCTCCTTTACCTGAGACCCACATGTGACCTATGTTCTGACATCAGGTATATCCAAATAAGACTTCATTTTGGAAGAGAATGGTGTAATGTAACAGCCACCATCTAGAATCCATGCTTTGGAGATACGGGTTGCAACTGTATTCTGCTTTGGAGAATGGGATAGTTAACTTCATATGTCAACTTGACAGGACTAAGGAGTGCCGAGATAGCTGGCAAGACATTATTGATGGGTATGTCTGTGAGGATGTATCTGAAAGAGGTTAGGATTTGAATTAGTAGACTGAGTATAGAAGATCCACCAATGTGGACAGGCATCATCCAATCTATTGAGAACCCAGATAGAACCAAAAGGTAAGGGAAGGGAGAATTCACTCTCTGTTGGAGCTGGGACATCCATCTTCTCCTGCCTGTGGACATCAGTGTTCCTGATTCTTGGACTTAGACTGAATTACACCACTGGCTTTCCTTGTTCTCCAGCTTTATGCAAAAATGGCAGTTTGTGGGACTTGTTCTCTATAAATATACAAACCAATTCCTATAATAAACAACTTACAGCCTACGGGAATGCTGATTCACAAACAAATCTTGATCTAATTTTCTTTGAAAATAAGATATTTCTACTATGTTGTACCCCCAAAAGCATGACCATCAGCACCAATGAGTATAGCTCACCCGCATGTTGAACTAGTTAGAGAGCTCTGTTTTAGTGACTCAGTTCTTTTTAACTACAGTTCTCAAGTGAATTAATATGATAGCTAGACTGTGACTTTTCTTGTAGACCCCAAATCCATAAGAGAACATCCTATTCTAAGGATATGACTGCCATAAACACAGAACACCTACCATATACTTTTCTCTGTATTCAATGCTGGGAAAATAAAGCCAATCTTGACTTTATATAATTATTATGTTTAGTTTCATTTATGTCATTTACTGCTGCCTGATAGAAAAGATAACTATCTTAAAAGCTTTACCAAAAAGCCGTGAAGAAGAAATTTCCCAAGACACTTTAGTGATAACTATATTGCACCAGGAGTTGATTTCTATTTTGTTTTCCAAATTCAAAAATTCTATATTCAAGCTCACATTCAAAATCTTAAGAATCACTTTTTATACCTCTCCTTATTTCACTTTCCACATGTCACACATCAGCCAGCTCTGTAGACTCCACCTTTAAGTCTACTGGAGCCCTTTCCTGCCACCCTCATTCAAGTGCCATCATATCCCACACAGACTGACATAATGGTGCTGACCTTCCTGCCTTAGCAGTGCATAATAAACATTTAATAGCTGCCTCTTCTGGGGGAAGAAAGCCCTGCGTTATAGATATTACCAATTTCTGTTATGTAAATATTCCACTATGGTCAATCTCAAGCACCATCATGGTGCCTTGAACACAGAGTTTGGGAAGAGAAGCACAGTAGTCACTCATTATATAGAATTTCTACCACATAGATAGAAAAATATAATTAACCTCAAGAGCATTGTGATGGAAAAATACAGTAAAATAATTAGAAAGTGTTGTGTTTCCATTATCTACAATTTTTATTTTATTGTGAGTCTATAAAATTCAATTTTTAATGATTTTTTAGATTTTTATAGTTCAATTGTCAACAACCAGTTCACAAATTCCTGAAAATTGAGCATTGGCTCTTGTGGCTCCAGCACACTACTGATTTCTCTCTTAGGCCCCTACAGTCAATAATCCTTACACTGGGTCAGAGTAATATTTATTTATTTACTTATTTATTTATTGTACTGGAGATTGAACCCAGAGACATTCTGTCTTCAAGCTATATCCCCAGCCTGATTTTATTTCTTATTTAGAAGCAAGGTCTCTCTAGGTTGATGAGAGTCTCACTACTTCCTGAAGCTGTCCTCAAACCTGCCATCCTCCTGTCTCAGTCTCCCAAGTACTGGGATTACAGGCATGCACCACCATGCCCAGCTTCAGAGTAATCTTTAAAAGGCATAAGTCATCCAGGTATGGTAGCACATGCCTATAATCCCAGTACTTGGGAGGCTGAGACGAAAGGATTGCAGGTTTGAGGCCAGCCTCAGCAACCTAATGAGACCCTGTTTCAAAACAAAAACTAAAAAGGGTTGGGGGTGTAGCTTGGAAGTAGAATGCCTCTATGTTCAATCCCCAGCAACATACACACACATATATCAGATAACATCCCCACTCTCTCCATTCTTGGACCAAAATGTAAACTCCTCATTATGACCTTCAAGGACCTTCAAAGTCTAGCTCCACTGATCTTTCAATTCTCACTTTCTAAACATTCTTCCCTTTGCTCGCTCCTCTCCAGTCAACATCCGAGATCATCTCACCCTTGGAAACTTTGTACTTGCCAGCGCTTCAGTCTGGAATGCTCTTCCTTTTGGTAGTCACATGGTCAGTAATACCCTTCAAACAAGTCTCTTCCCTGACAACCTATAAAAGAGAGTCAACCTTCTCCTCCATGGGCACATCTTTTCCATTTCCTAAACTGTCACTATCTGGAATTTACTGTTTGTTTACTTGTGATTGGCCTGCTAGAAAGTAAGTCTCATGGGGGCAAGGACTTTGGTTCAACAATCATCCCTGGGGCTGAGAACAGCACCTGCTCCCTGGAGAGCACTAGAGCTTGCTAATAGCATAGCTCCTGGGCATCCTCTGTGAACAGTGGCCCTCAGTGGAGTGCTATTCATTTCAAATAAGGCAATGTTCAACAAATCTACAATGAGTGCATAGTCTGCCAGGCAAGGCTGTAATTCCTGGACTTGTATTTTGATCTCTAACATTTCAAAAAGTCTGTCAGAGCTCTGCATTCTTCCTTGGGTTGGAAAAGATGAGAATTTTCCAACAACAGAACTCTTAAGACTGAGAATAATTGTTTTCTAAAAGGAGTCTTACTCCCAGGCATATTTTCAAGATAACTGTCTCATCAACTTGTGAGCCCTGGAAGCTCTGACTATTCCTGCCTGGCTCCTGAAATTTGATCTGACAATGAAATGCTCCCTCATTCTAGTTTTGGGCTTTCGGCTTCTGGGTTAGACTGATATTTCTTTCTCTCCCCTGCCCCTTCCCCTTTCCCTACTATGAACCATACATTCCAACTCCAGCATTTTTCTTTAGTCTATCTTTGGTGGCTGTTTTTTTGTTTGTTTTGTTTTGTTTTTGTTCTTAGTTTGATGCTTGGGGAGATTTTTTCATTCTAGCCCTTACCCAACTCTGGCTGGCTTCAGAATCCTTCTAGAACTTTGTCCCACCTTGCTCCAGCTGCCTTCCTCTTCTACATTCTTAATCTTTGGGTAGGAATTTCCTTATACCTTGCTCACATATGCTCCCTTCTGGCAACTATGGTGTCATTCGCATGAAACTAATTGTATGTCTTGGTCAGTATTACCCTTGTTTTAGGTATTGAGGTTAGGTCTTGGTCATGGCATGGTGTTGCATGTAACAGGCAATGTTTATGCAGTTTCTGACTTAGGCCAGCTTGGTGGTGGATTCAGAAAAAATATGGGAGATTAGACAAATCAGTATTCTCTACAAAGGGGTGTGTGCACTGCAGGACTGTGTAAGAGGATCCACTAAAACACTGAAAGGAATGAGATAATTCCAGTACTTGTTAGGCAGAGGCAAGAGGACTGTAAGTTTGAAACCAGCCTCAGGTATTAGAGACACCCTATTTCAAAGTAACAGATAATAAAGGGACTGGAAGCGAGCTCAGAGATAGAATGCCCCTGGGACCAATCACCAGTTCAAAAAGTTAAAAAAAAAAAAATAATTACAAGATGGGTGGGGGTGTGGCTCAGAATTAGACTGCCACTGGGTTCAGTCTTCCTTATAAATTAAAAAAAAAAAAAGAAGCCAGGCATGGTGGCGCACACTTGTAATCCCAGCATTTGGGAGCCTGAGACCCGAGGATCTGGGTTCTCGGCCAGCCTTAGCTATGTAGTGAAGCACTCTGCAACTTAGTGAGACCTGTTTCCAAATAAAGAATAAAAAATAAGGCTGGGGGTATAGCTCAGAGGTAGAAAGCCCCTGAGTTCAATCCCCAGTACTGAAAAAAAAGAAAAAGAAAAAAAAGAAGAAGAGGAGGAGGAATCCAGTGTATATAGGACAAGAGAACTGACCTAGTTCAGGGAAGAAGAATTGGGTTATAGCTGGGAGGTAAAATGCCCATGGGTTCAATGGTTATTACAAAGAAAGGGAGGAAGGAAGGAAGGAGGGAAGGAGGGAGGGAAGGAAGGAAGGAAGGAAGGAAGGAAGGAAGGAAGGAAGGAAGGAAGGAAGGACGGAAGGAAGGAAGGAAGGAAGGAAGGAAGGAAGGAAGGAAGGAAGGAAGGAGAAGGAGAAAGAAAGAAAGAGAAAAGAATGTTAGAACCTATCTTTATAATTTTATTTCATTCTTTTAATTTCCATATGAGTTCTGATTAAAGCCTTTTTATTGACAAAGATTGTGATCAGAAGTGTTTGGAGACCACCACTTTAGATAATAACCCTACTCACTCTGTAGCACCATCAATGCCTCTGTCATTTGCACGCGGGCTCACAAACACACGTACACACACACACACACACACACACACACACACACACACACACATTCTGTCCACCCCTCGTAGACTCTTTTTTATTGCTGCTTCTTGAGCAGTCATCACATTCTTCCTGCCTCTCTTAAATTGTACAGTTGGACTAGATAATTCAATAAAGGTAAGGCCGGTGCTGAGTGGTGAGGGAATACTGTATCATATTGAGTATGTGATCTTTCCAGAGATGTTATTCTTTGTGAAAAATTCATCCTGGTTTAAAAGTAAGCTTTTGCAAATGTTAAAATATTTGTAATGCTTCCAAATGAAATAAGCCATATCACTGGATCAGCTAAAATATGCTTCCTTTGAATCATACATAAAATAATTTTGCTGTGATGTGCTTTAAACTCTTATTACAAATCACTTAATATTTACTAAGCACTATATTTCTTTTGTACCAGGTTGTTGTTTGCCTGCTTGGCATTATTCCTACTGCTAGCCAGGGGCATTCCAGGTTAGTTCTGCCAACGAGAGGAACTTACATGACATTTGGAAGAAGAGATGATGGAAAAGTCATCGTTGACTGGTAATGGCTGTGGACAGAAGTGGGGACAGTTGGCCTATGTGCGCAGCAGCTTCTGAGGAACTCCTGGTTAGCAGGTGATTGAGACTAACTAGAGTGGTTTTCCTGATACCCCTGAGATTCCTGCAATACCTAACATCCCCTGCCTCTTTGTAATTTTTAGAAATCAGTGACATTTCTACCTGATAGTCCACTCTCCTTCCAAGTATTGTGTAAGTTTCTAGTTCTCTAAATTGAATCCCTTCCTATTTGAAATGTCTTCAGTGGCTTCTGTTTTGTTCACTGAACCCTGATTCTTAGACTATTTGGTTCTGGGACTACTTTGAAAGGACAAAGGGGCGAGAGATTCACTATGTTTCATTGAATGAAATGGCTTAACATATTAAGTATATTGATCTGACCCCCAAATTAATCTAAAATGTCATGGCAATTCTAATAAAAATTGCAGAGGATTTTTTTTAATGGAAAGGGAAGATAAAGTTGGACTGGGAGAGAAGATAGGGAGGGAACCTGATAAACTATTTCCCAACTATGTAAGGAAGAATAAAGTTCTATAGTTAGAAAAAGCAACTGTGTGAAAGAAAAACTTATAATGGAAGATTTATGCTGCTAGATATTAAAACATTTAACAAAGACATAGTTATAAAAATAATGTAGCACTTGCAATGAACTGAAATAATGAAATAGCTGAGAAACAAATTATCTCTGTGCCCCACAATAGTGGGAAAAGGACAAGGTTTCACATGACATATAAAAATGGTCTCCAATGAACTAAGGACCTAAATATGAAAGAGTAAAATGATAAAGCTAACAAAAAGAAAAATAGAAGAATATTTGTGACTTCTCAAAGAGGAAGTTTCTTTTGAAAACCTAAAAAGCATGACATTTGCCAGTATCAAATTCAAGATTTATTTGTGCATAGTGGTGCATGCCTGTACTTGAGAAGTTGAGACAGGAGGATCACAGGTTTGAGGCCAGCCTCAACAACTTAGTAAGACTCAATTTCAAAATAAAAAATAAAGTGCTGGGGGTATAGCTCAGTGGTAGAACACCTCAGGGTCCAATCCTCAGTAACACACACACACACACACACACACACACACACACACACACACACGCACACTTCAAGGTTTAAGCTGGTGAGTGATAGTATGGGAGTTATCTTGCAACATGCCAAACAGCCAAAGAAAAATATTAGAAACACATCAGAGAAAATAGGCAAAGATTATGAACTAGGCCAATCTCAGAAGAACAAACCCAAATGGCAGAGCAGAATTGCTAAGAAGGCAAATTAAATCTGAGAGTCACAATTTTATCCTCATCAGAATGGTAGATATTAGAAAGTTAAAGCTCGGCATCACCAAGTTTGTGGGGAAATGGGAACCTTCAACACTGCTGGTAAAGATATGACAAGGGCATCCTCTTGGGAATCATTCTGATTGAACCTCACCCAGGTCCTCAAAGACCGTGTGGGAGTGTTCACTATGGTGTGTCCAGGTTTGCAGGGGATTGGAGGAAGCCCAGCGTCCACCACCAAAGTAGTGGATAAGTAAAACATGGCAGCTGCATCCTGTGGGATATTCAGCTGTAGTTGAAAGTAACTAGATACATGTGCATACAGGACCATAGACAAACTTAAAAGCATCCTGGTAAGTAAAGAATAGAAGACACAGAATAAGATTAGCACAGTACCATTCTAGAATCAAGGTGACACATTCTTTAATATCCCTCCTGTAAGCAAGTTTTAAAAATAGAATTCACCCAAATTTCCAAGTAAATTTTATCTGATTAAAATATTTTTTCCTAAAAGGATTAAAATATTTTTTTCTGCCTGTGTGCATATTCACTGATGGGTTTGAAACTAAATGTGTCCTTAGTTCTTGGCATTATGTAGAGCAGAGAACAGGCCGTTAGTTTAAAAAAAAGATATGTAAAGTATTATCCTTATTCTACAAAGACAGAATTGGTAGCTGTAATGCTGCTTCCACATTTGTGTGATTGGCTGAGTTCCTGAAAGTTACTGGAAATGATTTGTGAGATTAAGATTTGTTGAAGGATTTGTTGAGGAGCTGGCAGACCATAGCCAATAGGCAAATCCATCCTGCTGCCTGTATTTATATGGCCTGGAAGCCAGGAATGGTTTCATTTATTGCTGTTGTTTTGGTGTTTTTTGTTTTGTTTTTGTTTTTAGGGTACTGGTGGTTGAAGCTAGGGATGTTCTTCCACTGAACTACATCCCCATCCCTATTTTTATATTTATTTATTTAATTTTTCAGTTATTTATTTTGAGACAGGGTCTTGAGTCTGGCCTCCAACTCGGAATCCTCTGCCTCATGGTTTTCACCTTTATAATAGTTGTTATGTGAGTACCTAAATCACAGCCTCAGTTTTGCTCTTTGACCTATAAATATTTACCATCTGACCCTTTCCTGGAAATCTTACCAATCTTTTCTGTACTTCATGCGCCCACTGAACACATACTCACTGAGACCAGTGGTGTGCCAGGCTCTGTACTAGGGAGGAAAGAGCAGTGGATTAAAGAGGCCAGCTCCTTTTCTCATGATACTTAAATTTTAGTGGAGGGAGACAAATAATAGAGATTAAAAAATAGAACATGTCAAGTAAGTGCCATGAATATAGAGCATAGAAGACTTGAATGAGATTATTTTTAAAATATGGCTGTTATTTAGAAAACATTACAATATCATCCTCTCTTCTTATCCATGGGGGTACAGTCTAAGACCCCCAGTGGACACCTGAAACCTCAAGTAGTACTGAACCCTACATACAAGCACTGCAATATCTTGACAGTTGTTTTGATAACCCAGACGGCGACTAAATGACTAACGGGTCAGCCGTTTATATGGAGTGGATACGCTGGACAAAGGGATGATTCATGTCCAAGGCTGGTTGCAGTGGGAAAATGCAAGATCTCATCACACTACCTAGAGTGACATGCAATTTAAAAACTAGTGAATTTTTCATTTAATATTTTTAGACTAGAGTTGACTACAGATAAAGGGGGGGGGGTAATAACTGGCTAGATGTCATATTACTTGTTAATCCAATGTAAGGAGTTTGTTTTCTAGGTATTTTGTTGTGCCTACACTTAACTCTTTCATTCCTGAGACTCCACTAATATCAAGATGTGTTTAGTCATCTGTGTCCTGGCTTGGGCTGTGCCACATCCCACTCATCACACAGAACCTTACTTTGTCAATCAGTCTTTAATTTCTTCTTCTGCTTATAGATAACCATTCATTGATTCTTGCTAACTCATTATTCATCCTTGAGCTGCTTTTGGTGATTCTTTTTTGCCTTTATTTCTATTGGTTAAAAAAGTTAAAAACCCTTATTTATTTTCATCACACAGCAAAATATAGTGAGAAAGCTAACTAATACCACAAAAATAGGATTGACTTTAACATTTTAGAATATCAACTTAGAAATATTTTCTGAATCAGTAAATCAAGTACCATGCATGAGATCATATTTGAAATACTTTATAGCTTTTTTTAACTTAATGCATATCAAGTTGCCCATAACTGGTAGATCTCTACCACATATATTTTTTATTGTTGTATTAGATAGAAAGTACTTTCAACTGTAAGATGAAGTAAATATGATTTAAGTGACTTAAGCATGTATGAGATGCTTCTTGCCATTTGTTTTTGTCTTATTTCTTCATGAAACAGTAGGTAGGAGATAGGCAATTGCTATCATTGATTCGGTGGCTCAAAGATGTCAAGTTCTCTGTGATTTTTCATGGCATTTCTCCCCTAGTATCAAAGTAGCTGCTGCAGTTCCATCCACTTTAGCCTAGAGAGGAGGAGGGAGAAAGAGGAAAGGAAACTTGATGTGGTTTGAATATAGGTAGTGTCCCCCAAAGGACTTGGTTCACAGAGTGGTGCTATGGGAAGGTAGTGAAACCTCAGGAAGAAGGACGTAATGGAGCTGGACGTGGTGGTGCATGCTTGTAATCCCAGCATTTGGGAGGCTGAGACCAGAGGATCCGGGTTTGCGGCCAGCCTCAGCTACCTAGTGAGGCACTCCACAACTTAGTGAGACCCTGTTCCAAAATAAAGAATAAAATATAGGGCTGGGGGTATAGCTTGGAGGAAGAATGCCCCTGAGTTCAATCCCCAGTACCACACACACAAAAAAAATGGCCTAATGGGAGGTCCTTAGGTCGCTGGGGACATGCCTTTGAAGGGGATTGCGAGATCATGTCTCTCGGCCTCTTTCTGCTTCCTGGTTTGTATTGTGAGCTGTTTTACTCTGACATGTGCTCTCTGCCATTGCCATCCAGCACCCTCTCCAGAGGCCCAGAGCAATGGGGCCACCTGGTCTTGTACTGACTGTAACCTCCAGAAACATGAGCTAGATACACCTTTCTTCTTTATAAGACAATTGCCTCAGGTATTTCTTCATAATGTTTTTATACTTACTACTATAAAACTGTATCAACATCATAAGTTTTTTATACTGATTAGTATAGAACTGTATCAGTTTCCTGTTGCTACAAAAAATTATAAATTGGCTTAAAAGAACACAAAGTTATCCTTTTTTTTGGTTTTGGAAGTTGGACCCAGAAGTGTTCTACCTCCAAGCTACACCCCCAAATCCCTGCCCCTTTTTTAAACAGGGTCTCAATAATTTGCTGAAGTCATTGCGAAGTTGCTGACACTGGCCTCTAATCCGCAATCCTCCTGTCTCAGCCTCCTAAGTACTTGGATTTACAGGCATGTGCCACCACACCTGACTCCCTGTTTGCTTTTGTAAAGCATCTAAGCTTTTAACTCTTCATTATTTGAAGAGTGGCAAGACAACCGCTGAGATGTTGAGTTGTGTTTTGTTCTGACTGATGCAGAATAAAGGAATAGGCATATTTACCTTGCTCTCTAGCTCTCTGGTTACATTTCCTTGCATTTCCAAGGAATATCCAGAGTTTTTAAGGGATTTATGTTTTCAAAGAGTTGGATCAAGGAAGAAAGAATCTTGAGTTCTGAGGAGTTCCGGAGTAAGAAAAATAGGGATGTGGAAGTCAACAGACTTGGGAAGATTTGAGAGTTTGGTGGAAGGCAAGGAAAGGGTAACCTGTGTTTGGGGTGGGTGACCTTTGAGTAGCAACAGTACACCCTCAAATTCTCCCAACACTTAGAAAATTGCAAAGTGACCCTCTACAAACATTTTGATGCGTATAACTTTCATATGAAACTGGCAGGAGGAGAGAGACCACAACAATGACAGAGATGGAATTTCCTGTCAGCCTAATGGAATGGGGCCCCAGAGCAGAGGAAATCGAATTAGGGAAATATAAGAAATATGTAAAACATTAAACTGCAATATGGGCTACAAATCTGATCCTTGCTATATAAAGATAGGCTAACATTTTTGCAATGTTAATGATCTTAGTGAACGTTATCCTCAGTAATATCTTTTTTCACCTATTATTTTTTTTCTGGTTTACAGAAATGTATTAAATTGAAAGATGTTTAAATTTCTATCCCACAAGCATTCATCCAGATGCCTTTCTTTCACATTTTACTTTTATCTCTTTTAAAAACATTTTCTCTTTGGAATACATTACATGGGAGAAGGGTCATGGGAGGAGGATATGGTCATCCCCCTTATCCATGGCTTCACTTTCCTAGGTTTCAGTTATCCAAGGTCTGAAAATATCAAATGGAAAATTACAGAAATAAATAATTAATCCCTTTTAAGTTGTACACTGTTCCCAGAAGTGTGTGATGAAATCTCAAGCTGATCTGCTCCATCCAGACCAGGACATGAATCATCCCTTTGTCTGACCTTTCTAGGCTGTGTACACTGTTAGTGTACACTGTTAGTCACTTAGTAGCTGTCTCAGTTATCAGATCAACTTGCCCTGGTATTATAGTGCTAGTGTTCAAGTAACCTTTATATTATTTAAAAATATCATGCCAGAGAATAGACACAAAAGAGGCATTGGGGCATAACATCTAGAAGGACAGATTAACCCAGGTACTGTGTGGCAACATTTCAGTGCATATGAAGAATTTAGTACTATGCAAGGTTTCAGGCATCCACTGGCGGTCTTAAAACATCCTCCTGGATAAGGTAGAATACTGTATACCTTAAGTTGCTAATAATTTGCATTTCTTGAGCTCCTCCTAAAGACTATCATGTAACAGGACATGGCAGAAATCACAGCAAGGAGAATTCAGTTGTGATTAAAATATACTATGGATATTTTACTATACTCAGCACTAATACCACAGCTCTCAAAAGAAAAGATGGGGACTAAGAAAACAACAATTGGGAAGATTTTGACGTCAAATAGGAATCCTGGCATGACAGAGTCTAAACTCCAAGGTTATCAAGAAGATAAATATGCAAATCTTTTAAAGCCAAGACTTTTCAGAACTATGTGTTTCATATTAAGAAAGCAGAGTCTCTGATATCAGTGACTGGTACGTGATGTCTGGGCTTGTCAACTGTGTAGCATTGGTCTGGTTAAAATGGCAGCAACTGCATCAATGGAGCACCCACTGCAGTGTAGGGGTCCACTTGTCTTCTTCTCTTACTTAGACCAGCTAGCCAAGACAGAGATTCTTACTATTCTGCCACAGTATTGTTACTAGCACAACTAGCACTTCATGGTTGTTGAGGGCTTATATTTCACCAGTACAGTTTTGTATACATTATTTTGCTGGATAATAGGAAAGCAGAGTACTCATGTTATTCTCAATTTATAGATAAGATAGCATAAATTTATAGAAGTAAAGGGTGACTTAAGTGGTAAAGAGTATTTATGGGCAAAGAAAGGAGAGACCAAGAAGATGACTTAACAGGGATGAATATAAGAAATCTTGGATGCACCATGCCTCTCCACTGAGTACTCAATACACATCCCAGAAATTTCTGTATTGAATTATTTGGTCATCATTATCCATTTTAGGAAGAGAAAAAATAGCTTCTTTTGAGTAATTCATTCTTTGCATAATAAAAATAAAATTTTAAGCTGGGCACAGTGACACATGCCTGTATTCCCAGTGCTTGAGAGGCTGAGACAGGAAGATCTCAGGTTCAAGGTCAGCCTCAGGAACTTGTGAAACCCTGTTTCAAAATAAAAATTAAAAATGGCTGAGGATGTAGCTTGGAGATGGGATGCCCCTAGGTTCAATCTCCAGTACCAAAATAAATAAATAAAATGGAATAAAATAAAAATTTAAAAAGACTTCTTATTGGAGGAGCCCAAGATGGTGACTGAAAGAAATACCTCTCCTCAGATGTTGTAGAGCTTGAATGAAAACTGTCATAAAAGCAGCTTCTTGACGGAAGAAAAAAAGCAGCAAAAAAGTGAACAAAGTAATGAAAATTGACACACCACTGAACAGAACCCAAAAAGTGCACCAGGGAGATTGAAGGAGCCTGGTGCACAGCAATGAAGCATGCCGTGGAGCTGCGGCCGACATTGAATCAGCCAACCGGAGGGGAGTCTACTAGCACAGAAACATCTAATAACCTCCTGCATACCCGGTGACCAGATGTGGAGTAAGCAACTACCGAACTCCACACCCTAATCAGGTGGCATATCCCCACAAGATTGACAGTGACCAGAACACCTGGTACAACCAGCTTAAGCCATGGCAGGGACACCCCAGCTCACCTGTCCCTCCAGAGCCAGAGTAGCACTCAATTATGTTAACTGTGTGGCCACAGGGGCCCCTGTGGAAATGATAGACTCAGTCACCTGCCCTTCTAGCAGTTGGATAGGAGCAGAAGTGTGGGAGGGACCCAGAACATACAGGACATTGAGACACTACAGACCCCCTGGAGAATGCCCCACATTTAGACTGCACACCTGCCACCAGCAAAGGCAGAGGGAGAGACACAGACAGGGCCTGTGGAAAGCCTGGAGCCTTGGGCTTACATGAGCTCCAGATCCAGTGATGCCTGCTGCCTACATAGACAAAGAGTAGCACAGGGACAGGCCCTGTGGAAAGCTCAGAGACACAAGCTTGCAGCAGGAGAGGCGCCAGCAGAACTCCCTGCCTGCACTGATGGAGAGAGCAAATAAGAATGCCTGAAACATGCTCGAAAATACAGTGAATAGACATTTAAAAGCTAAAAATATCCATGCAGATCCAAGAGGACTGCAGAGACCAAGTCGGCTCTGTACTTACATACTTGCAGGGTTTTGTTGTTGTTGTTTTTTACTTTGTTTTTGTTTTGTATTGCTTTATTTTATTTATGTTTGTTTGTTTGGATGGTTTGTTGCTTTGTTATTTTTTGCTCATTTTTCTGCTCTCTTCCTCATCCCTTTTACAAGCTTCCCTCCCTCACTCCTATCTATATTCTTTCCTCCACACTTTTTTTCTCTTTCCTTTTTCCCTGCCTCATATCACAACACCTAGATACTCTACATTGACTACCAAATTCCCCCACATATCACTATCTCTAAGCTTTACCATATCTCACCTCAACACACACAAACTCTTATTCCACTGGATCATATCTTCTACTTTACCCTATTCTTGCATTCATCACTGCAGCTCCTCCCCCCTCACCCAACCTTCAACACTGGACACAACCTGTCCTTGTATATACCAACAGACACCTCTAAATCCCAAGAATAATCCCAAGAATAAATACCAAGAATAAACTCACCTCTGCTGATAGAAGGAATAGCTCAACACATCCCACATCAAGGCCTAGAAACACAGAGGCCAAAAACTGTCCTACTCACACCTCTGTGACAAATCCTCATAACAGAAGCAACAGACTCTAAAAGTCAACACCTGAAACCCACAAACAGCACCATTACAATGGGCAGAAGAAGCCCTAGAATAACTGCAACTCAGTGCAAAATACTATTCACAGAAAGAAAGTAAAAATAAGAAACCTACAAATTGAGAGAAGCTTACAAAAGCAGCAAAGACATAAACTTAAGAACAGGGAAATGATGGGAAGGAAAAATAGCAAAGAAACAATGAATCAACACAATCCCACAATAGCAGAACTCAGTGACACTGAATGGTAGAGATTACCAGAAGAACAATTGAGATCTTTAGTAGTAGAAATGATATAAGATTTCTGAAAAGAATGAAGGGTGAGCTGGAAAGGAATAAAGGAACAAGTAAAAAAAAAAAAAAGAATCTGACATCCTCAACAGGAATCAAAGAGATGCCTTGAATAAAGTGAAAGATGCAATAATTGAGGTGAAGGCCTCAATACAAACTATAAACAGTAGATTAGACCACATGGAAAATAGAATATCACTCTTAGAAGATGACCATTCCAAAAATGATTGCATAGTACATAATTTAGAAAAAAATTCGACACCATGAATTGGACATCAATGAGATCTGGGCCAGTTTTAAAAGAGCTAACCTAAGAATAATAGGCATAGAAGAGAGATTAGAAGTAAAAATAATGGAATCAACCATCTTTTCAAAGAAGTAATATCAGAGAATTATCCAAACATAGAGAAGTTGACACACAGGTACAGGAAACATATAGAACCCCCTCTAGACAAGACAAAGAAGAGGTTCACCACACCACATAATAATCAAATTGACTAATGTAGAGGCCAAGGAGAGAATATTAATAGCAACAAAAGTAAAAGGCCAGTGACATTTAGAGGCAAGCCAATTAGAATCACTGCAGATCTCCCAAGTCATAAAAGCCAGGAGAGGCTGGAGCAACATATTCCAAATTCTTCAAGAAAATAACTTGCAACCAAGATTCTCCTACCCATCAAAACTCTCTCTCAAAATTGATGGGGAAATAAAAACCTTCCATGGTGAACAGAAACTGAAAGAATTTATGTCTTCCAAACCAACACTAGAGAAAATACTCAAAGAGATTAACCTCAAAGAAGAACTAAAAAGTAAATGTCAGAACCAGAGAAATAATAATTTCCAGGAAGCAAACAACTAAGCAAAGAGGGAAAAATACTACCTTAAATAGAAGTCAAAACTCAGAAAGTTAGGAACTAAAAATCATCTCTCAATAACCACACTGAATATAAATGGCCTCAACTCCCCAACAAAAAGACACAAGGTGGGAAAATGGATTAAAATCCAAAATCCATCTATATGCTGCCTGCAAGAAACACACCTTTCAAGCAAAGATACTCACAAAGTAAAGGTAAAGGGCTGGAGTAAAGTAATCCATGCCAATGGAACTCGAAGACAACTATGATATCAGATAAATTAGACTTCAAGCCTAAGCTTATCAGAAGAGACAAATCAGGTCATTTTTTACTACTAAAAGGAACAATTTAGCAATAGGAAATAACAATAGCCAACATTTATGCCTGAAACATAGGTGCAGCCACTTTCATAAAACAAACTCTTCATGATATAAAGTCACACATAGATCCCAATACAATAATACTGGGAGACTTTAATACTACTCTCACATCACTAGACTGATCTTCTAGACAAAAGGCAGTAAAGACACCTCAGACCTAAATAATATCATAAATAAATGGACCTATTAGACACATACAGAATATTTCACCCAACTAGAGCTGAATTCACATTTTTCTCAGCAGCCCATAGAACCTTCTTCAAAATAGACCACATTCTGGGCCACAAAGTGAGCACTGGCAAATTCAAAAACTATAACTTAATTCCCTGCATCATTTCAGACCACAATGGAATGAAACTAGAAATTAACTCTAAGAAAACCCAGAGTAACCATGTAAACACATGGAGACTGAACACCACACTGCTGAATGAGGAATGGGTCAAGAAGAAGTAAGGGGAGAAATTAAAAAATTCCTAGAAACCAATGAAAACAGAGACACAACATATCAAAACCTCAGGGACACCTTGAAGGCAGTACTATGGGAAAAATTTGTAGCAGAAAATCACCAAATAAATAACCTAATGACATAGCTCAAAGCCCTTGAACAAAAAGAACAGTCTAAGCCGGGCGTGGTGGCTCATGCTTGTAATCCCAGCATTCAGGAGGCTGAGACCAGAGGATCCGGGTTTGCGGCCAGCCTCAGCTACCTAGTGAGGCACTCCACAACTTAATGAGACTCGGTTTCAAAATAAAGAATAAAAAATAGGGCTGGGGGTGTAGCTCGGAGGTACAATGCCCCTGAGTTCAATCCCCAGTACTGCAAAAAAAAAAAAGAAAAAAAGAAAAAAAAAAGAACAGTCTAATCCCAAAGCCAATAGGAGACAGGAAATTATGAATATCAAAGCAGAAATTAATGAAGTAGATAATTAAAAAGACAATACAGAAAATCAACAAAACCAAAAGCTGGTTTCTTGAAAAAATAAACAAGATAGATAAACCATTATCCAACCTAACCAAAAGAGAGAATCAACCCAAATTACCAAAATAAGAGATGAAAAAGATGACATTATCACTGACAATGTGGAAATTCAAAGGATCATCAGAAACTACTTTGAAAACTATACTCCAATAAATAGAAAATCTAGAAAAAATTGACAAATTTCTAGACACCTATAACTTTCCTAAATTCAGTCAAGAAGATATACAAAACTTAAACCAACCAATAGCAATCAAAGAGATTGAAACAGCAATAAAGAGTCTACCATCAACCAAAAGCCCAGGGCCAGATGGTTATCCAAGTGAACTTTTTTTTCAGCACTGGGGATTGAACTCAGAGGCATTCTACCTCCGAGTTATACCCCTAGCCCCATTTTTTATTCTTTATTTTGAAACCAGGTCTCACTAAGTTGCGGAGTGCCTCACTAGGTAGCTGAGACTGGCCGTGAACACAGATCCTCCAGTCTCAGCCTCCCAAATGCTGGTATTACAAGCATGTGCCACCACGCCCAGCTCTATCCAAGTGAATTTTATAAAACATTTATAGAAGACATAATCCCAATACTCCTCAAACTATTCCATGAAATAGAAAGAAACGGGACTCTCCCAAACTTATTCTATGAAGCCAACATCACATTAATACCAAAGCCAAATAAAGATAGCTCAAGAAAAGAAAACTATAGGCCTATATCATTGATGAACTTAGATGCAAAACTGCTAAACAAAATACCAGCAAAGTGCATTCAAAACCACATCAAGAAAATTATCCACCATGACCAACTCGGGTTCATCCCAGGGATACAAGACTGGTTCAACATATGAAAAACAATCCATGTAATTCACCCAATAAGCAGAATCAAAGACAAAAATCACATGATCATTTCAATTGATGCTGAAAAAGTATTTTATAAAATCCAACACCCATTCATGCTCAAAGCACTGGAGAGAATCGGAATAGAAAGAACATACCTCACATCATAAAGGCAATATACAATAGGCCCACAGCCAACACCATATTAAATGGGGAAAAACTGCAAGAGTTCCCACTAAAACCAGAAACAAGACAAGGATGTCCATTATCACCACTTCTGTTCAATATAGTACTTGAGACTCTAGGCAGTGCAATAAGGCAAGAGAGGGAAATCAAAGGAGTAAAAATAGGGAAAGAAGAACTAAAACTATCCCTTTTTGCAGATGACATGATACTATACTTAGAAGACCCAACACAGTCAACCAAAAAACTTATAGAACTAATCAACAAATTCAAGAAAGTGTCTGGATACAAAATCAATCTTAAAAAATCAGAAGCTTTCCTGTATGCCAACCATAAATCCATTAAAAAAGAAATCCAGAAAACAATTACATGCACAATAATACCCCAAAAAATAAAATAATTAGGAATAAACCTAACCAAGGAGGTAAAAGACCTCTATAAGGAAAACTACAAAAATCTGAAAAAAGAAATTGATGAAGACCTTAGAAGATGGAAAGATCTTCCATGCTCTTGGATAGGTAGAATAAATATCATCAAAATGGCCATCTTCCCAAAAGTGATTTACAGATTCAATGCAATACCCATTAATTTACCAAGGTCACTCCTCAAAGACATAGAAAAATCAGTCCTTAAATTTATTTGGAAAAACAAAAAGCCCAGAATAGTCAAAGTAGTCCTTAGCAACAAGAACTATGCAGAAGGCATCACAATACCTGACTTCAAACTCTACTACAAAGCCACAGTAATAAAAACAGCATGGTATTGGCACAAAAACAGACACATAGACCAATGGAGCAGAATAGAAGACTTAGAACAAACTCACACACTTACAGTTAATTGATTTTTGAAAAAGGAGCCAAAAAACATGCACTGGAAAAAAAAATAGTCTCTTCAGCAAATGGTGTTGGCAAAACTGGTTAACCAGCCGGGCGTGGTGGCGCACGCTTGTAATCCCAGCATTCAGGAGGCTGAGACCGGAGGATCTGGGTTCAAGGTCAGCCTCAGCTACCTAGTGAGGCACTCCGCAACTTAGTGAGACTCAGTTTCAAAAATAAAGAATAAAAAATAGGACTGGGGGTATAGCTCGGAGGTAGAATGCCCCTGAGTTCAATCCCCAGTACCGCAAAACAAAACAAAACAAAACAAAACAAAAAACAACAACAACAACAACAACAAAAAAAAAACTGGTTAACCATATGCAGGAAAATGGAAAAAAATCCCACTTTCTCACCCTGCATAAGAGTCAATTCAAGATGGATCAAAGACCTGGAAGTCAGGCCAGGGACCTTGCAGCTACTTGAAGAGGGCATATGTCCAACACTTCATCACACAAGCACAGGTCAAAACTTTCTCAACAAGACCCCAAAAGCACAAGCAACTCAAAGGAAGATCAATACATGGGATTGAATTAAACTGAAGAGCTTCTGTGCAGCAAAGGAAACTATCAAGAACCTCAACAGAGAGCCCACAGTCGGAAAAAAATTTTTTGCCAGCTACTCCTCTGATAGAGGACTAATATCTAGAATATACAGAGAACTCAAGAAACTCACAACTAAGAAAACAAATAACCCAATCAAAAAATGGGCAAAGGATTTTGTATTTCACAAGAGATGAAATCAAATGGCCAATAAATGTATGAGGAAATGTTCAATATCACTAGCAATCAGAGAGATGCAAATCAAAACTATCTTGAGATTTCACCTAACCCCAAACACAAACAATAATAAATGTTGGCGAGGGTGTGGAGAAGTGGGAACCCTAATACATTGTTGGTGAGATTGCAGATTAGAGTACCCACTTTGGAAAACAGTATGGAGGATCGTCAGACGAATTGGAATGAACCTACCATACGATCCAGCAATACCACTTCTGGGAATGAAAACCAAACTATCAGACCAATGCATGTGTATCTATGTTTATAACTGCACAATTTACAATTGCCAAACTATGGAACCAGCCAAGATGTCCATCAACAGATGAATGGATTACAAAACTATGGGATATGTACACAATGGAATTTTACTTAGCCATAAAGTGGAACAAAATTGTGTCATTTTCAGGGAAATGGATGGAACTGGAAAACATTATGTTAAGTGAGATTAGTCAGTCACAAAAAGTAAAAAATTGTATGCTCTCCATAATATGTGGAAGCTAGGTAGAAAGTGGGTAATGAAGAAGGAGAAACCTTAGATGAGGAAAAAAGGTGACTTTACTGAAAGTGATAGGGGGAGAGGGAAGCACCCTAATGCACATGATGTACTTTCACAAACATATCAAAGTCAATCACTAAACTGATCTTGAGAAGGAGGGAGGGCGAGGGAGTGGGGTGGGAATTGGGAAAGTGTTAAATGAGAAATGTGTGCATGTATGCTTTTATCAACTTGTACCTAACAAAGATGTATGATTACAATACACAGATAAAAAATACTTATTATAAAATTAATCAGAAATTTATAAAGTATTTTTATAGGAACAATTTTGCAGAGAACTTAATATATATAGAAAAAATAAAGAAAAGACAAATATCAAGAGTACTCACAACTCAGGGATAAAGAGTAATATTTAAAGGGTATTACCTGTGGGTGGGTATGTGTGCATGCACACAATTGTATCATACCATGTGGACAATTTATATGAAATCTTTTCAATTTAACATGCTATCATCATTGCATGACATATACATTAGTCTGCTGTAAAATGTACCAAGAACTGAATGGCTAAAACAACAGAAATTTATCACTTCACAGTTCTGAAACTAGAAATCACATCAAAGTGTTAGCAAGACGGATTCCTTCTGAAGATCCATGAAGAATCTATTCCATTCCTCTTTCCCAGCTTCTGGTGGTTTGCCAGCAAGACTCTTTATCCTTCCTTGGCATGTAGCAGCATAACTCTGATTATACTGTAACTATCTCCCTGTGTGCAAATTTTACTTTTTTATAAGGATTACCAATCATATTGGATTAGAGACCCACCCTATTCCAGAATGACCTCATTTTAATTAAATGTATCTATAATACACTTATTTTCAAACAGGATCACATTTTGAAGTACTAGGGATTAGGATGTCAACATATAAATGTTAGGGGACACAATTCAACCCATAAAGCTCCCCATAGAATCTTTAAAATTTTTATTTTTATTCGCAACAAAATTTCATTGTAAAGATATAATATCAGCCAGGCGTGATGGCGCACACTTGTAATCCCAGCATTTGGGAGGCTGAGACCGGAGGATCCGGGTTCACAGCCAGCCTCAGCTACCTAGTGAGACACTCTGCCACTTAGTGAGACCCTGTTTCAAAATAAAGAATAAAAAATAGGGCTGGAGGTATAGCTCAGAGGTAGAATGCCCCTGAGTTCAATCCCCAGTACTGCAAGAAAAAAAAAAAAACCGACAAAAAAAAAAAAGATAAGATAATTTATTTAACCAACAATATGTTATTTAACATCTGTTTCCTTTATTTTCCTATTATATTCAGTGCTGATATGAATCTTTTCATGATTCTTTCCTCCCACCCCATTGTTTCCAATGAACTAAAACTTGATGCCAAAAATTCCTGAGAAATACAAGTAATAAAAGCTACCCTCAGTCTAGTGTCTGTCACATATATCAAAGGAGCAATTCTCTGTTGAAAATAATGGTCTCAGACTTCCGGGAAGATGGCGACGGAGTGAGACACGTCTCAAGAGACGCTGTGAGCTCGATTCAAATCAGTCGTGGAACCAGCATTTTGAAAGAAGAAAAAAGCAACAAAAGGGTGAAAAAGGCTGCGAAAACTGGAATACAGCTGAGCAGAACCCGGAAGGCTGACCAGGGAGAGCAAAGAAGCCCGTCTCCATGGCCCCGGCGCCACGCCGCCAAACAGAAGCCGCCATTGAGTCGGCTCCTGGCATGGGGTCTACTAAGTAAGAAATATACAACAATCCTCTGTACCCCACCAACCAGAGGTGGAGTGAGCGACTCCTGAACTTCTCATCCAAGCCAGGCGGCATTTAGAGGCACATTCGACAGAAACCAGAATGCGTGGTATGACCAGCTTAAGCCTACACAGAACCATCCCAGCTCACCTCTCCCCACAGAGCCGGAGCAGAGATAACTGCACTCCAGACTTTGAACCAAAACTGCCGCAGGAACAGCTTCTTGACAGAAGGAAGGAGGAGCAAAGCAGCTTAAAAGTGAGTAAAGAAACGAGCAGTTGGCCGGAATCCAAAGAAACAATGAGTCAACATGACCCCACAATAACAGAACTCAATGACACTGACTGGCAGAGCTTACCAGAAGGACAATTCAGATCTTTAATAATAGAAGTGTTACAAAACTTCCAGAAAGAATGCAGAAAGAGCTGGAAAGAAATAAAGGAACAAACAAAGAATATGACACCCTGAGCAGGAATCATAGCGAAGCCGTGAGGGAAGTGAAAGATGTGAAAGATGCAATAATAGAAATGAAGGCATCAATACAAACTATAAACAATAGATTAGACCATATGGAAAACAGAATATCACTCCTAGAAGATGACCATTCCAAAACTGAATCCATTATACATAATCTAGAAAAAAAAATTTGACAGTATGAATCCGACATCGACGAGATCTGGGCCAATTTTAAAAGAGCTAACCTAAGAATAATAGGCATAGAAGAGGGATTAGAAGTTGAAACTAATGGAATAAACAACCTTTTCAAAGAAGTAATATCAGAGAACTTTCCAAACATAGAAAGAGAAATTGGCACACAGGTGCAGGAAACATATAGAACCCCCTTCAGACAAGACCAAAGAAGAGGTTCACCACGCCACATAATAATCAAGATGACTAATG
>PVLC010000597.1:0-84328 GCA_004027655.1 Graphiurus murinus
CAAACTATGGAAGCAGCCAAGATGTCCAACCACAGATGAATGGATTACAAAACTATGGGATATGTACACAATGGAATTTTACTCAGCCATAAAGAAGAATAAAATCATGTTCTTTGCAGGGAAATGGATGCAACTGGAAAACATTATGTTAAGTGAGATTAGTCAGTCACAAAGAGTTAAGAAGCATATGTTCTCCCTATTATGTGGATTCTAGGGAGAAGATGGGGCATAGGAGTGTCTCCAGATGAAAAGGAGTGATCCTCGATAAGCAACGAAGTTGATTTAATTGTAGTGGACGCAGGGGGCAGAGGGATGCCCTAAAGCACATGATGTAATTACACAATCATATCAAGGTCACTCACCGAAGTAAACCTGAGGGGGAGGGAAGGGGAGGGGATTGGGTTGGGAATTCGGGAAGGGGTCAAATGAGAATTGTGTGCAAATATGTTGTTAACAACTCATACTTAACAAAGATGTATGCTATATTGCACGAATTACTACAATAAAAAATTTAAAAAAAATAAAAATAAAAATAGGCTTAAAGTTATTTCAAAGGAGCCAGGCATGGTAGCAGATGCCTGTAATCCCAGCACTTGGGAGGCTGAGACAGAAGGATCACAGGTTCAAGGTTAGCCTCAACAACTTAATGAGGCCCTTAGCAACTTTGTGAGACCTTGTTTCAAAACAAGATAGGGTTGGGGGTATAGCTTAAAGGTAAAAGGCCCCCAAGTCCAATCCCTAGTACAATAAAAAAATAGTTATTTCAGGGGATGCTTTGCCTAAGGCAAAACATTGTCCAGGATAGTTGTGGAAAGAGGAGGGGGGCCTCTTTCTTGAGCCACCCATGTGTCATTGTGAATTATTGCTTAAGTTAGGGAAGTAGCAGCTGAATTGATGGAAGTCTTGCTTTCCTCTTGCAGCTGTTATCTGAAAAGAAAAAATATAAGGGAAAATGATAACGTATGAAATCAGAAGCAAAGGCTAAGTGAATCTCTGTACCTAAATTAAACAGCATGCCTTGTCTCAAAGCCCACAATGCTGATCCCTCTTGATACCTGCCCAGAGCAAAGAAAAATTGGGTTTGCAGATGTAACATTTTGATACTGATGGAATATGACAAAATCCTTCTCTTCGGACACTAGGAAAAGTGTAAAAACAAGTTTACCAAAATGAGAGACAGTTCAATCTCTCTGGAAAAAACACAACCATTTCCTTCAGGATCTTGGTTAATTTTTTTGTGTGTGATAATGTGGTAGAGCAATTTGACTAGTGTGAGCCTCCAGTTTCATACTGATAGAGGATGCAGCAAGCTCTGAGGACAATAAGTCATGGTAGTAGCTATGGGGGATGCTGGGTGCAACCACAGGTCATGTGAAGGTCTGTATGCTCCACACTACGGTACCTGAAGGCTCATGTCCCAGTGTCTCCACACATGAGGGAAAAGAACCTTAATAAAAATTTAGCCAGGAATTGAAGCTACCTGAATGATTTCAAAACGTAAGTGTGCCAACTTTCAAAGCAGAAATGTCTTAATACAATCAAGAATGCCAATCGCCCTTCAGGGTGCTCAAATGCTACCCATCAGGTATCTTGGAACACACAGCAGGAAAACTCCCAGTGGAAAATGAATTCATTGAGGCTGTTTCATCCCTTGGCCTGGTCAAATGGCCTCAAGGTCTTTAGTGAAAAGTTATTCGTATTAGAAAAATAGAAACAGAGGGTGGAGGAGGGAGAGGAAAGTAGATGGCTGAGCAGAGACAATGTTTTGATGATATTTAAACCTGGTAGAAACAGAGCCAGGTTAAAGCCAGGGAACTCAGCCAAAAATGCCAAAATTTTATAATCAAGTTCAGCTATGATTTTAATTGATTATGATAAATATAAGCATGCTTTTGCCTTGTATGGGATGGTCCAGGTAAAAAGTGTGTGGAGGGAGCCGGGCGTGGTGGCGCACGTTTGTAATCCCAGCATTCGGGAGGCTGAGACCAGAGGATCCAGGTTTGCGGCCAGCCTCAGCTGCCTAGTGAGGGCCTCTGAATCTTAGTGAGACCCTGTTTCAAAATAAAAAAGAATAAAAATAGGGCTGGGGGTATAGCTCGGAGGTAGAATGCCCCTGAGTTCAATCCCCAGTACCACAAAAAAAAAAAAAAAAAAGTGTGTGGAAGGACAAAAGAAGTCCAGGTGTCCTGAGAACTTGCACCACACCATATATTTGGGGATGCAGGTGATATTAAAATCTATATGAACCAAGGTATCAGGGATAATGCCATATTTGATGACTGCTGTATTCTAGGAGAAATACTTGGGAATTTAATGATGACCCTTAGTTGCAAGGTAATGCAAATTCCCAGGTCTACTTGTCCCTAGTGCTAATGGTTAGGTATAGACAGGATGGAGAGGTCAAAGGGCATCATTAGGTTCGTAAAATTTCATAAGAATCTGGAAGTAGATCCTAGAAGGTCACAGCTACTCAGGGAAGAGTCCTAGTAATATTCTTCATAACGATAAAATGAGATGGTTTAGTGAAAAAGGATTTGGAGTTTCCAAGTGTGTTTCTAAACTAACCAGTACCATCTCCCACCTGAACTCCTTAAAACAGTTCAACTTCTCTCCTTCTCCTCTTAAACCCTCCTCCTTCTCCCTCATGGCTTCTGACAATCTCTTCTCTAAAAAAGGCCCTCGAAAAGCATAAATTAGTTCAGTGGATATCAAGTTTCAATTTTGCTAGATGAAAAGAGTTCTGGAGATGGATGGGTGCCAGTGATGGTTGTACAATAGCGTACTTAACACCATGAAACTGTGCACTTGAATAGTTAAGATGGTAACTTTCATGTCATATTTATCTTACTACAACTGAAAAATATGGAGAGAAATTCACCAAGTGACATGTGCACATATGTTTGCATCACTTTGAATCTCTCTATGCCATATAATTACACTGCACAATAAAAGTATTTAAAAATATTTTTGTTGGTTCCAGGGATTGAACCCAGGGTCTCACACATGCTAGGCAAGAGCTCTACTGCTGAGCTATATCCCTAGTCCCTAATTTTTTTTTATTTAAAAATGAGGTTGTTCCCTACTTCAAATCTGATAGAAATAAAATCCAAATTCCTTTTTAGAGTGCAGTAAATTATGTGTGATATGGCCTTCTCATGTATTTCTCCTCTTTGTGTCTACTTAAAATGCAATGGAAATAAAACTCAAATTCCTTACCATATTCCAGAAAGTTCTAGATGCTGTCGCTCCCTGTCCCCAACTTCACCTCATGTCTGTCTCCTCATTCACTGGCCTTTTGCTATGCCAACTTCTCTGTTTCTTGGGATCGCTCCACCCCTATGCTATTCCCTGAAGACCTTTGCTTTTGATCACTTCAATTTCCCTGGACCCTCATCTTATCAGCACCCTCATCAGACTGTCCTATCTCTAGTCTTTCTTGTCATTCAGGTCTCAGATCAGAAGAGTTATGCTCTGACCCTAGCCTGGTGTAGCCCCTCTCCCTCCTCTTTCCAGTGTCTCTGAACACAGGTAGGTAAATTCTAAGGCTCAGAGCAGATGTAGTATAGCTCCAATCTAGAAATGTCTTCCATGCAAACACTCCTGATTTGGGACCTTTTGGTTCAATCTCACCTGAGTCCTTCCTTCTGCCTGACTCTCCAAAATGTCATAGTTATTTCACTAGATCTACGCTGCTTTATCTATGACAAAAGGCTGTCTCCTCTGTTTCTCTGAACAATGCACAACCCAGAAGGTGTTCTCCTGGCCTAACTCAAATATGACTTCCTTCCTGAAGCCCCTCCCTGAGCTCGCCTTCCTCTGCATGGCTTCACCAATTACACTTTTATGTCCCATTGACTGCCCATATGGCCATAATCCTAACTGCCTGAGGAGGATGGACCCTTCAACACCCTTGGCTTTGAATCTCTTCACCGTTCACAAAGCAGGACTTGGAAAACAGTTACAGAGTAAAAAGTAAATGATCTTGGGCCAATCTGACCTCTAGGGTCTCTGGTTCCCGATTCCAAGTCGATAACATTTCCACCTAGATCCAGTCCTGCCTTCAATAGCTCCACAGTGATAACTCCCCTGTTGGGCAACGGGGATCCCGATGAACCAAGGTTTGACCCACCACTCTTTCTGGACAAATAGTGGCAGCCATGTAAGGCCATGTCATTGCTTGATCGAGTGGTTCTCGGGGTGAAGTGCCCAGACAAATGCATCAGCATCACCGGAGAACTTGTAAGAAATGCAGAATCTTGGGTCCTACCTTGGACAGATGGAATTAGAAACTCCAGGGGTGGGGGTTTACCAATCTCCTTTAACCTCTAGGTGATTCTGATGCATGCTCAAGTCTGAAAACCACCATATTAGCAACTTTTCAGGTCTCTTAAGCTGTTGTGGTTCTAAGGAGTGGTCCCTTTATCTGGTTATTTTATACGCATTTGTTCCTTCTGCAATTACCAAGTTCCTCAAATAGATAACTATCTTACATAGTTCAGGGAATCTCTGTAAGGGTGTTTTCTTTTAACTTTACATTCAATTTATCATCTTTCCTCCTTCTTTCAAAGTGCCAACTGGACTGCATTACAGTACATAACACCCTCCCTACATCATAGACAATCTAGCCTTTGACTGTTTAAGGATGCTTCAAGAATCTGTACAGGATTGTGTGACCCAGAAAACAAAGAGGTAGGCTCATTGAGGGCAACACTGTAAGCAGTGGCTTCAGCAGAAAGGCAACAAACAATATGATAGGCAAAGGCTGTGTGTGGGAAGGACTCAAAAAGAGTTTTTCCTCAGTCAATTTCATGCCCAGTAGGCCTGTAATCACATCATAAACATCAATAGAAACAGTATAGGATGGCGGTGTTCCGAGTGCATCCCTAGACCAGCAGTATCAGCATCACTTAGGAACAGAAACATGTTAAATATGCAAATAATCAGGCCCCACCCCAGACCTGCTGACTCGGGGACCCAGGATGGGGCCCAGCAAGCTATTTCAATGAACCCAGGTGACTGATGCTGCTCAGCTTGGGAAACTGTGAGTGCAAACACCAAAAGCAGGGACTCTTGAGTGAGGCCACCCAGTTCAAAGCCTGGCTCCACCCCAGCCAAAATCTATGCCTCGGTTTTGTCACCTGTAAAAATGAAGAGGATAACAGAGCCTACCTCAAAAGCTTTTACAAATGTCAAAATTGGAGGGTCTGTAAAATTGCTAGGTTAGCCTTGGGTAATAGTTTGACCTCAAAATAAAGGAACTGTCTGTTCCTCCTCTTCCTCCTCCTTCTTCTATTATTCCTCGTCCTCCTCTTCCTCCTCCTCCTCCTCCTCCTCCTCTTCCTCTTCCCTCTCTTTTTGCTTTTGCTGCTTTTTGGTTGTTGAAATCACCATCATTGTCATCATCTTTAGGAGCAAGAGCAGCATCATCATAATCATCATTATCATCATCATTTGCAAATAGAAACTGAAACTGTCACCAGGTCCACGGCTCCTGAATGGCCATCTAAGGCTGCCATGCCTTCTCTTCTGGAAGCAGGACGAGGGTGCCCGGGAGTTCAAACTCCAACACAACTGCTAGGATATCTGTGCTCAGCATTCAGCCCAGGCTGGGAGACCACTCAGCACTGGCTATGACTCTGTCAGGGGAGCATAATGGGCCATTTGGTTTCTAAGCCAAGATGGCCTGTTTTGCACCTAAAAAGATGATTTTCCAAAAACAGGAGGATGTCAAATGTCAGACATTCCCCGTGAACTTGATAATACCTCCTCTGGGAGAACACATTACTTAAAAGACTAAAAGCGCAAGGGGAAGCAGTAGAGGTGGAAAATTCAGCCCCTTGAAGTTGTCACGCATACATTCTGCACACTCCTCCATGTGCTGGCTTTAGTGTGTCGTGGCCAAGTTACTCAGCACTGTTTCACAGATCCCTCCTGGGCTAGTATTTCATTTAATTCCAAAAGATTATATCAGGGGCTGAAGAAAACTTGTTGCAGAATGCTGATTCTACCTCTGCTCACACGCAGCCTCCACTCTCAACAGTAACTGGAGGCAGGCGCCTTTTATAAGTTTGCTTAATTGAACAGTTGAGGTCTTCACTGGTCTGCTGAGGGATTGTTTATAAAACCCTGCATGCAGCCTGCAGCCCCTCACATGCCTGGGCTTCACTTCGTACTTTCTCCACTCTATTCCTATCAGAAAAGTATACTCTATGGGATCACCATCTTCTTCCTTTATTGCCCTTTTCATTGTTTTTTTAGCACCAAACAGAGTAACAGCCAATAATGCAGAAGGCAGAAGAACTAGGTATAGCACAGAGGCCAGAATTGGGGGGGGGGGGGGTCAACATCAGGAAAAGAAGGGAACATTTCACAAGGACTGAGAGCAATTGGAGACTTGGGGGTTGTGGGGGGGCACAAGCTTACAAAGCCTGGGGAAGCTTGGAAAAGTTCAAAGTGCTGCTTCATCCAGAAAAACAGGATATAAAATGCAGCTATTTCATGACTGAGAAGCTCTGAAAGCTGTAATGATGGAGAGAGACCCAGCGCTGAGAACACACAGAAAATTAGATATTGGTTTGCAGCACAGTATTATGTTATTGTTTAGGGGGAAAAGCCATTTTTTTTTCCAGTGGGTAAAGGCTGCAGAAACCACAGTTGGAAAACAGCACTCTTGTTGGCTGCTTCATCACACTTGGATGTACTCAGGTAGGGAAAAATTGGAGGGTGTCCAGGGGGAAGGAAGGAGTGCAGAAACTGATAAATAAGAAGACAGGGGGGAACAAAGACCATGGAGAGTGAACGGGTAGCAGATATCTGGGGTACTTGTGTCACCAACAGAGAATGTACATGTAGCCTCACATGATGATGTTTAAATTCAGCCCAAGTTATATATAATTAGGGAATTTGTTATTGGGTTGGAATTCAAGTAACCCCAGACTGCATGTTCCACTATGGGGCATAGGAGCAGCAACAGCCCCAGCCAGTATTATTCGTTTTGCCTGAGACACTCTTCCCCTTAAACGTGGTATGACCAGCACCTCCAGTAACTCAGGTCTTGGCACAGGGGTCACCTGCTCAGAGAGAACCTAACCTCTGCATAAGAAGACCTCCTCTCTCCATCCACGGAAGACACCCTCACCTGACTGATCTCACAGAGCGATGTGAAATTACCTTTCTCCCTGGGCTTTTTGCTTACGTCATGTCTGTCTCTTGCTAGGACATTCGTGCTGTAAGATCAGGAGTCTTGTCTAATTCACCACTACATTTCCGGCACTCATTATTCCAGTAATTGCTAAGACTCCAAAAGCAATTAAAATATGCCAGGCGCTCTTCTGAGCACTTTAACTTACTTAATTCGCCCAACAACCCAGATGTATTTGTTTCTGCTTTTGTGTAGAAGCAACTCAACTCGGAGCTTGGAGAAGTTGGGTGACTTCTGCAAAGTTTCACAGCAGTAAGTGAACCCAGGAGATCTGAACCCAGATACCCCAATTCTAGTCCACATAATCACAGAACCATTCTCCTCCTCTGGAGGTGTGCCCCGGTTAGATACATATGGAATAAATGAACAACGAATCAATGCAAGAATGAATGACTGAATGAGGATTTGGGTGCATAGGAAGCATCGAGAAATACACTCAGGTTTCCCCAGCTCCATTGAGGACCAGTCTTGAGTTTCAGCCTCCAGGAATCATCCAAATATCACTCAACTGCAGAGGAGATCCCAATGCTGACTACCTGTGTGATACTGAAGAGGGTCTCCATGCCCTGGGCCACGAGGAAGGCCTCCCTGCCGGACCGGATGGTGGCGATATTCCTGAGGCAAAGCAGAAGCCCCCTGCGGATCAGCACGTAGGTGTTGGCCATGTCGTGGGTGTGCCAGTCCTGATGCAGCCTGAGCAAGCTCGCCACGTAGCCCCTGTTCACCGCCCTGCGGCTGTTAGACTCTGAAGACAAAGGGAAAAGGCAATGTCAGTCACAGGCCCTACAGAGCCACACCTGCCTGAGAATGCCCCACTGTGTCTCCCACAAGAGACTTACTAACTATAAAGAGAAGAATAACTTCTCAGCATGGAAAGCTGGCAGATGCCCCCTTATCCAAGTGATCAACCTCAATATACCATTAATGGGACAAATAATTGTGATGCACACCCTGATATCATGTCCCAAAACAAACACAGCATCATTTCTATGGTACTCCTGTCCCAAATGCATAACCTGAATAAAATCATGAGGAAAATCAGCAAACCCAGAATGAGGGATATGCTATAAAATATCTGACCTATATTCTTCACAAATGCCAAAATCATAAGAGGCAAATAAAAGACTGAGGAATTGGGGCTACAGGAGACTAAAAAGACATGTCACCTAAGTACAATATATGACTCAGATCCTGGGCCAGAAAAAAAATTTTTTTTCCTATTGCTATAAAGAGTATCAGTGGGGAAATCAGTAAAATTTAAATAAAGTATGTAGATGAGCTACTAGTATTATATCACTATTTTCAGATTTTGAAAAACTATGGTTATATAAGAGAATATGCTTGCTTTTAGGAAGTTCACAGTTGACATATGTGAATGTCCATAAGATATTCTCAGAAAAAACATAGGATGAAAGAAGGGAGAGGAGAGAGAGGCAGGGAGGGAGGGAGGGAGGGAGAGAGAGAGAGAGAGAGAGATGTTTTCCATCAGATTCCTACTCTTCTTCCCTGGATCTGAGTGGATCTAGGATATCATCATTTGGGTTGGACAAATTATAAGGTTAGGTGGAGAAGGAGAAAACTGCATGAATCTAAAAGGTTATTGTTATGTTTCAGATCTGAAATGTCCCCTGAAAAGCTCGTGTGTCAAAAGCATGGTCTCCAACGCAGCAAAGTTTAGAAGTGGGGCATGGCTGGTGGAAGTAGCAGCTTTCCTCCACCACACCTTGATGTTTTTGTCTTGGAGCCAGCCAGCCATGGACTGAACTTCTGAAACCATGAACCAAATAAACATTTCCTCTTCTAAGTTGTTCTTGTCAAGACATTTTGGTCACAAGCAATACAAAAGCTATCATAGCTGTCATATATAGGAGATGTGTTAAGAAGGGGAGCCAGTTAATCAAGTTATCATAAATCTGTTTAATATAGTTGCTGCCTCTGCATCCATTTTTTGGCCTAACTCGAGTTGGTTGAAACCCATTGTACTTTATCACCTTTACTTAGAGAAAACTTCCCCTCCCCGAGTGTTGTTGAGATATGGCCTGCTGGTTCCTCAGTCCATGGACCAAGCCCAACACATCTCACAGTTGCCAGCCTGGTTGGAATCCACTGGCCAACATCAGAGTCAGGTAAACAAGTTCCCCCTTCACGCACGTCTTCTTGAAACTAGTTGATCCACAAAGCCCAGGAGAAAATACAAGGGAGCACACGACAGACCTTCTTAGCAAAGGCCTGGTCCCCACGTCCTCCTTCTCTCCACCTGCCTTGAACTCCCTGCTGCCTCCAGATCCTCATCGGCTCTTTTGGGTCCCCCTCTGCTCTCTGGGTTCTGTGACTAATAAAATGTGTCCCTTATGCCACGTGTTTTGCTGTGCTGCTTCCTCTGCAGCTCACCTGACCGGCACATCTACCCCACCTGGCCCAGGTCTCTCCAATGGAGGAGGCGCTGTCTGGGCTTATGGCTGCTCTCAACAGAGAGATCTCAAGACCTAATTAGAAAGGAACCACAGCAGAAGGGTTGGGCTCTGGTCAGAAAAGGGATTCCTATAGAGAAGGCTATTCAACAAGGGGATGGACCCTGGATGGTAGCAAGCAACTTGACATGGAAAGGGTCCAGGTAGAGGGTGTAAGCAGGGCTGCTGTACGGGCTTTCTTACATCTGGTGGGGAGTTGTTACAGAGAGCTTTCAGGTTCTCTTCCCCTCTTCGGTGTCAGCTCAATACTCCTGGTTGAGACCTCCCATGAGACCTTATCTTAAGGATCTAATTTTCTCAAGATATGGTTGAAATTCTCTTTGAAGAAACACAGGCACAAAAATAGACCAAGATCGCTCTCTTGACAGTTAATCTATGCTACTTTTCAGATTATCCACCATAGGCTGCCGAGCCGGTGGATAAATGTGTACCAGTTCAGAATACCCATGGATGCCTGCGCACCTGAGCTCCCACGAATGAGGTGCATTGCAGGGCTCTAACCAGCTGACTCTCAGCCACGAATCCTCAAATCCCACAGCTCTGGTCTTAACTGCTGTGTGTCTCCATTATCCAAATCATTAACACTGGTTTATGAGACAATATGTGCTTCTGGCTGAGTGTACGTGTGAGGGAGAATCCCTGAACTGTTATCAGAGAAGCAAAATTTCAGCTCAAAGTCAACTTTGTACCTAAGATCGTGTGAGTAAGAGTACAAAAACTAACATAAAAATCCAGTGCTTTATTCCTGGGAGATTTTTTTCATAATACTAATGGAACTTTTTTGTTGTTGTTTAGGAGATTCTAAATTGTCAGGTCTCACTGAGCAGCACTGAGATTTTGGACCCATTTATGTAGTTGATTTTATTTTATTTTTTCCTTTTTACAAAATTTCATTCTTCCATGACCCTGAACTGAGAGTGATGAGCTTTATGCACCCAGTGATATGTTTTTGGAAGGCTTAAATCACCTTCATTACCTCCTTTAATGAATTATTCTTTTGTATCAAAAATATTTCTCTCCTTGGCTGGTCCCGGCCACAAAGCAGTAGAATTCTTTACAACCTAAATGAGGTTCCAGCCCATCCAATATCTGATGTTTAAAAGAAAATTGAGAATTAAGTAGGAGGTATTAAAGGAAAGTATCCTCTGCTGAAAAGATACCAGAATGGCAAATACAGCACACAGGGGCCCTGTGGGCAATTCAAGGTTAAGAGCTTTTGTCTCTTATCTGTTTTAAGGGTATAAGACTGATAATGCGCTATCTTAATGACCTTCATCTATTACTCTTTTTTGGTATGGGGGAAAGAGTAATGAAAAAAAAAAAAAGTCCTTAACTGTCTGAGAGAAAAATCCCTTATCAAATTCCAATGATTTTATTCATGATTTCCTGTTAATCCCCAACAAGCTGTCATGTTTACTAACATCTGAAATAGCTAAGCCCCCATCCTCCCTCACCCTACATCAGTCAATCTTTCTCCGGAGAATGGCTTGGGAAGTTTTGCAAAAGTCAATATACGTCTAACACTGAACAAGAAGAGAGCAAACGTGGAGAAGAGCCAAGAGTGAGAGGAGGGTGGCTGGGGTCAGCAACTCAGAGGAGTGCTAGAACACCAGAGAGGAAAACACTGCATCTCTGAGCAAGGAGAGATAGTGAGGAAAAAGGGGAGGGAGGATTCTTTAATACTGTTCTGGGTGAGCTCAGAGTTTGGGAATGGAGGAAGGGCTCCAGGTTCCCCAACCCACATCAGAACAGGCCAGCTCCTCTAGCCTGGTTACATGAATAGCTTTCTCCTAAGGTTTTCTTGGGAAAGAAAATAAAATTTCTGTTGCTTACGTGTACATATATTTTTTTTAATTTCCCAAGTAGATCGGTGTCTTTTAAACTAGTTGGAAGATGGGGGATGCAATGGATGGGGGAGAGGAGCTCTGAGGGTCTTCCATTTTGACGGTTCCTAGCCAGCGCCTGCCCCATTCAAAGGCATGCACCCTGTGTCCCAGGTGCCCCGTGAACGATAGGGAATTTACCTCTGTCCTCACCTCTGATTCACCCCTTTATAGCCAACTTATCTCTCCAGGTTCTGTCCTCCCAGAGCCTTACTTGTAGCTAATTTTCAGTCTGAAATCTGTTCTAGTAATATTCTTATTTTTACCCCAAGTATGTATATATGTATGTATGTATGTATGTATTTTCATTTCTGTACTGGGAATTGAACTCGGCAGCAATCTATCTCCACCCCAACCTCTTTTATATATTTATTTATTTTATTTTAAGACAGGGTCTCGCTAAGTTGCTGAAGGTCTTGCTAAGTTTCTGAGGCTGGCCTCGAACCTACGAACCTCCTGTCTCAGCCTCACAAGTACTGGGATTACAGAAGTATGCTACCACATCTGGCTTATGCCAAGTATTTCTTAACTACAATATGTATAACCCATCAAACCCAGATGTTTATATTTAGGCAAAATAAAATAAATCTAGAAGGGAGCTGGGTTTGGTAGTACACCCCTGTAAAAACCAGTATTTGAGGGTCTGAAAGAAGTAGGGAGATCCTCAGGAACTTAGCAAGTCCCCATTTCAAAACAAAAAGTAAAATAAGGCTGTAGGTGAAACTCAAGGGTAGAATGCCCCTGGGATCAAACCCCAGTACCAAAAAAAAAAAAAAAAAAAAAAAGAATGAAAAAAAAAAAAGCCTAGAATGTAGAATACACCAAGATATCAGTAGTATTTGAGGGAGCTGGTGGTATGCTTTTATTTGCTTATTTAGACTCTTGTATAGTTTTTATCCCCCATATATTCTACAACACACTTCGATAATTAGGAGAGGGAAAGATGTGACCTTTTGACTGGAATTACAAATTAGTGGCCCACAGACTTTTGGCCTTGCCAGGCTGCCTCTACTTCTGTGCAGGGAGAGTCGGCCTGCAGGTTGCCATGGCAACCAACTCACCTTTTTGTCTTACCCCATCTCCTTCAGAAGCGAATTACCTGCCTGGCCCCTGAAGGCACTGGAGAGCAGAACCATCTTTATAAAGATATTTGTCTTCTGAACAGGAAAGCCTATAAACCTTCAGGACTCACAGGATTGAATTTCTCCTGGGAAATCTGGGGGAGCCCTGTGACAGTTGGTGGAGAGAAATACGGGGTGTCACAGCTGATTACACCTGCAAGCGGCCTGCTACCTTGCCCCTCTTATTTTGCTAAGGTAAAGGGCGTTGTCAGGGCTGTTCTTTGTTTCCTGTATCTGTGAAGGGCATCATTCCTATTTGGAGTGAGATGCTGAACTTCAGCAGGAGAATGGACTGGACATTGGTGGCCACACTCCAGGAATGGTACTGATAGATGGGTGCAGACCTCTAGACTCCTCTTTGCTGCCCACAGGTGCCCTCCTCTGTCTTGCTATTCCTGACCCAGGGGCAGACCCCTCGGCTTCCTGCCCGCCATCTCTCTGGAGTCCTTGCACATGGCCGGGGGCTCCACCACATTCTAACTGTGCAACCTCGAGCCTGGTACTTCACAGCTCTAGCACTATCTTTATCTGGCAAGCAAAACTCATAGAATCCTTCCTTACTGGGCTGTTGGGAGAATTAAATCAGATAATGCATATGTAGTAGATAGCTCCATTTCTAACTCATAATAAGCGCTCAATACCTGTTGTCTATTATAACTATCGTCACCACCACCACCACCACCATCATCATCATCGGCATCATCTACTTATGATTCCAGTGTCCTCTCTCTTATTATGCACAACAAAATGCTGGGTGCTAGGGATACAAACATGTTCCTGTCGACATCCGCATGAATGAATGGGAATTTTGGGGTCCCAGAGATGTTGATTCAAATTTGAGCTCTAACATTGACTAGCAATGTAATGTTGATTAAGTTACTTGGTGCTATGGCTTGAATGTGTCCACTCCAAACTTCAGGTGTCACCTATGTGACAGCATTTGCAGGTAGGTCCTTAAGGAGGTGACGAGGCCAGGAAGGTCCTCCTCATGGATGGGACTAAAGCCTTTCTAAAAGGGGGTTCCTTTCACCTGGCATTCTGCTGGCCTGCTCTTCTGCCTTCGGCACTGTATGCGCACAGCAAGAAAGTCCTCAGCAGGCACCAAATACCAGTGTCTGGACTTTGGATTCCCCAACCTCCAGAATTGTGAGAAAAAAATGTCTGTTCTTTATAAATGACTCAGTCCTTCAGGTATTCTGGTATAGCAACACAAGATGGACGCAACACTTACACATTCAGAACTGTAATTCCCTCATCTGTAAATAAGAATGATTAAAGCATTTGCCTTGAGTCCGTTCTAGTGATGCAATCCATAGCAGGGCTCCTGGCATAAACTATGTGCTCAATAAAGGACAATTCCCCTCCCTACAAGGATGATATCTGAACTCCACATACCTTGCGCCAGTGAAAAAGCACCCAAGGGAAGTTCCAAAAGGAGTAAATTTTATAATCATGTTTTTTCAATCTCCATAGAATATTGCTAACTTACCCCCAAAATAACCACTGGTCATCCACTGCTATCTGTCCTGAGATAGCCTCATACACTGGGAAGCCCCAGGCCCCCTATGCACCGCACTGAGAAATCCCCGTGTGCACACACTGAGGTTAACGCCCCGCTTTACCAGGAGCCCTCTCAGGGTACTCTCTTACTGTAAGCCTTTCTACTTCCTCTGCCTGGTAAAGTTGACATATATGGGGTCCCATGACCCTAAAGCCTTCTTAGGGGCCTGGTTAGTCCCCTAGGATCCACTTGATGGATCATGATTAAGTATTTAACCTTAACCACTCTTGCTTTTGATAAGACATATTTGCTTAAGAATAAATACAAGGATCCAAGGCCCTCTGTCATTCTTGAGGGACAGAAATCATCCTCAGCTATATAGCAGACTGGACCATGTACTATCCCAGGAAATTTTTTGCCTGAGAAAATTAAATTGCTTAATCATCTGTTCAGGAACTTCCTGAACTTTCTAAAATTTCACTCCCTGAAAGTCCATTTGCCTGAATTATTGAGAATTGGACTTGTCATTTTCAGGATTGAAGTCCTCTTCTCAGAACAGAAAACCACTTAGCCAGGCCTATCAAACTCCTGCTCACCCTCCAAGGTTTTTTCCAAACCTGCTCCTCAGGTGTCCGCCAGTCCTGAGCAATTATATCACTTAATGTACCTGATCTCAATCAGGACTTCACATTGGAAGGGTCACATTGAACCACAGGACCCAAACCCTGTAATATCACAACCCCCATCTAACTCATTACTGAGACTCAAAACAAAGATGTCCCTAACGATAATCCAGTATACACACACCTTTGCAAGAGACTATTTCGGTAATCTTCTCAGGAAGTTCATTTAGAAGATATTTCTGGACAAAGTAGCCTTTACTGAGGCTTCTACATCATTCTCACAAGAACAAAGTGCTGCTACTTTGCTGTCGTAACACCAGTGACAACCACGAGGGCTTATTTACTGAAAGTTTCCTGTGTGCTCAGCAGTGCTGGGCTGCATCCTTTTACATGGATCAACTCATTTGTCTCATGGAAGTGCTTTGAGTTAAGCATTACTCTTCTCGTGTTACAAATGAAGATGCAGGAGAGAAGTTAAACAGCTGATATCCACAGAGCTTAGAAACAGCATCTCTAGGATTCAAATGGAATCCCCCATTTGACTTAGAAGCTTCCCACGTTATAACCAAAGCCCTTAATGCCGCTTAGCAGTTTACATTTTGTGTGCCCAGATACAGACATTTAGCTCATAGCAGTAAAAGCATCTTCTTGTGAAAGGTTTCTCTTTTTTATATATATAATTTTGGGTGCATTGTAATTATATATCATAGTGTGATGCAAAGTGGTACAAATATACATGCACACATGATATATTTCCCTTCATATACCTCCCCACTCGCTCCCCCCTCCTTCTTCCTCAAACACGTTAGTGAGATTGGTAGTAAAACCTTCTTATATTGATGCAACCTTATCTAAGGTGCCTCCTTCCTCAATCCTTCCCACCTCCCTTCCCCAAACTAACTTCCACTCTTCTACTATTTTCTCTCTTGCTTCCTATTTTCTCTCTAGCTTCCACATATGAAAGAAAACACATGACCCTTGACTTTCAGAGACTTGCTGATCTCACTTAGCAAAATATTCCCTAGTTCCAGCCATTCTCCTGCAAATGACATAATTTTGTTCTTCTTTATGCCTGAGTAAAATTTTATTGTGTGTATGTGTACAACATTTTTGTTAGCTTCATTTCTTGACGGAGATCTAGGTTGATTCCATAACGTGGGTACTGTGAATTGTGCTGCTATAACCATGGATATGCATGGATCCCTATAGTGTTCTGACTTCTGTTCTTTTGGCTGGGTCACATGGTGGTTCCATTCCTCATTTGAACTGATAGAGATGAAGCTAGCAGAGTACAGGAAGCTGGAGATTTCCACCAAGCCCCACCTCTACCTTCCCTACTTCTGCCCAGACCCCTAAACTGTGGTAAGAAGATGATTTTAATAGGAAATTCCAGAAGGTTTAAAGACCCAAATATATGGCCTACAGTTCTTCAGATTACTGGAGGCCAAGTCTGGAGCCAGTGACCCTGTGAGGCCAGCACAGAGTGAGGCCCAGAACAGGAGAAGGAAAGAGCCAGCCAGGCCCCCACCCCTGCAAGATTCCTGCTCAAACAGAACTAATCCTAAAGCCATCAGTAATGCAAATTAGACTTGATTATCATTAGCTCAAGTAAGAATTATAGTATCACATTCATTTACAGGTATTTCGTTTTCTTTGTAAAATAGATGCATTTCTGTCAAGTTGGCTGTGAGGTAAATGTTGGTTTCAAGCACATCTTGTTTTCCCATTGACTGCCCTTAGAAAATTAAAGATGCTTCTCCAAAGCTACAGAAATAGCGGCTCAGATGAGTAAGAAACTGCACTTCATAGCAGGGTTTGAAATCTGAAATCTAGACTCATCTCCTTTTTTGTTTGTTTGTTTGTTTTTGAATGAGCTTCATCTTGTAACTTCCCACATGCATATTCCCCATCCAGAGGAATTTCTCCTGCACTCAGGAAAGCATAGGGTCCCCGTCTTCTTTACGCCCCATGCACCTCCACTCTTCCTCCTGTCCCAGGCAGTTATGTTATCTAGTGAAACGCCGCACTCATTAAGAGAAGGGCCACAGACTCGAAATTTCTCTAGTTCAACATTCTACCGCACATATGGCGAATCAATATCCTATCATACTTTATCAATTCCAAGGCATTTTTTCTCACATTTTCCCCCCAAATTAAGGTGATCACCAATTACCACCAAGATGGTCTTTCCATTACAGCATTTTCCTCACTCTCTGTGGTACATAAAAACTGGTATGCCTTCCAGTTAACATGTGAGGTTCAAGGAAATATGATCAATTTTGCAACCCTCCTACTTTGAAAATCCTCTAAAATGAGTTGATTCCTAGCAGCAGGTGGTCCCTTGGAAGGTTTGCCCAGCATATGCAAATAAACACAGAGGTCTTTGTCCTGAGAGCCAGGTTCTGCTGCTGCTGCTACAAGCAGACAGTAAATTACTAAAACTGTATTCACACATCCAAACTCGAGGTGCCATCCTTAATCCAGCCGACTAACATTTGTTTAGCATCCATGATGTGCCAATATGTGCCAGGCACTGTCATAGGTACTAGGAATATAATACAAAACAGACAAAATCTCAGCTCTTATGAGATTTGCATACCTGTCAAGGTGTGAGGGGTATGCAGACACATGCATATGTGTGAAGAAAAATATGTAAGGTCATTTCCTTAGTGACCAGTGCAAATAAAACAGTGATGATAGAGTGACTAGGTGGGGTGGACACTTTAGATTGGCAGGCAGGGGAGACGCTTTGGGGATGGAGCTGAGCCCTGAGTGGCAGGAAGGAGCTGGAATGCAGAGATCTGGAAATAGGTGATTCTTGAAATCTCCAGGGCACAGCGAGTGGAAATGCCAATGTTTGGTGAGTGCAAACAACACTCAGGAAGCTAAAGCCAGGTGGTAAATTGAGGGAAGAGTAGTAGGAGACCATTGGAAAGGCGGCACAGTCAGGACGTGTACCCCTGCTGCTTTGACAGCCATCACAGGGGACCTTGCAAACATGGAGGATATGTCAGGCCCATGTGTTCCCATGCTCCTGTTATTTGTTTGGGACATCTCTGCAAGAGAGCCCTTAGGAAGGTCCAAAATTTTGTCTGAAAATTTGTGCAGGAGTTTTCCTCTCCATCCTGATTTTTATTTTGAGTTTAGGTTCTTGGTAAAGGAGGATGTACTCGCTAGGCCCCAAGAAAAGTCACAATTCCTTCTGGGTCTCTGTAAAAAAAAAAAGTCTTCTGCCTGGTTTCACTCTGCTGCTTCCCCTGTCAACTCATCACAGGATGACACTTTAAAAAACAAGGCAGGAGGAAGGAGGAAACGAGTCTTCACCTGCCTCTCTCCACCAATTGATATGGGAGGCACCTGTCTGTCCTGGCGCCGTCTGCTTCTGGGGCAATAGACAAGCAATAGGGACTGCAGAAAATCAGATCCACAAGGTGCTACAAACATCACTTGTGCATTAGCTCACGCTGCAATACTCTTCCAGGCCTCCAGTGTGTGAGGAGGAAGCACAGAACACAGGCTTCTGCAACCTCCGCTCCTGCCCTTGGACTTACACGTCGTCCAATAACTAGTCACTGTCAACTCCCAGAACAGAACCTTGAGCCTCCTGCACAATCCTTTGAACTAGACTCCAAGCACTCCTGATATTTCTGCCCTCTGTCCTGTCACCTGGACTGGACCAGCAATGGCCTCCTCCTCTGCCCGGGTCTCCATTCCCTCCTCTACTGCATGACATAGCTTACCAAGGCACAATGCAGATGTCTTATCCCTGCACAAAAAGACATACTGGCTCCAGGAAATTGGGAAGGCCTGGGGTCCCCAGGGGGGCCTGATGCATGTGGGAAGGGGTTGCCATCTCGGGTGCCTCTGGGTTCAGAGGAAGGAACTAAGGAAGAGGTCAAGTGGGTTCTTTAGCCCCCACGACTGTCACCAGATCAGCTTCCCTGTCATCATTTGTACGCAGTGGCTCAGCAAAGGATTTAAAAATCAAGCTTTATTTCAAAAATAAACAAAAAAATCAAGTTATATTTCTTTAAAAAAAAAAGTTTGGAACTCTCTAAAGTGAAATGAAGGGTTAGTCCCAATATACCAAGTGCGTATTACATAATGTAGGGTGGGCCGGTCAACCTCCTGGAGCCTCAGCAGCCTCTCTGTGGAACACTATTTTCTCAGCCTCCCACGATTGACATTTGGGGCTGGATATTGTTTGTTGTGGCGGGCTGTTCTGGGCGTTGTGGGATGTTTCACAGCAACCTGGCCTTTATTTGGTAGATGCCAGGAGCACCCCTGCCACAGAATGTGACAATCAAAAATGTCCCCAGACCTTGCTAAGTGTCCCCTCAGGGGTGAAAGCCCTACTGCTGAGAACGACTGCTACAGGTTAAATATTTACCTGGCTCACAGGACGATGGTGGGGATTAAGTGAGATAATACAGGAAAAGGTGCTTCGGAACCTGCTATTTTTAGAAGTCTGCAGGAAACATTTGATGTACATCGTGACCTAAATAAATAAATGTCAATCCTGAATGTGGCCAGGAAGCCATGGTGTACCTGCAGAGCCATGAGATTTTTATCTTTTTGTCTATCTCTTTAAATCTTTGTGATACTTTAACTTTGTCAGTCCATAGCCAGTCATCAATTATACCAGGATGATGCAAGTTCTAAAATCTAGATGGCTTACAATTCAACAGCCCTGAATGTTAACCCCTGGTTCCCTAGAATCAAAACAAAATAAGTAAGTTGGGCATGGTGGCACATGCCTGTAATCCCAATGCTTAGAAGGCTAAGATAGGAGGATTACAAGTTCAAGGACAGTCTCAGAAAGTAGTGAGACTCTCATCAACCTAGCGAGACCTTGTTTTCAAATAGGAATGGGGATGTAGCTTGGAGGTAGAATGGCCCCAGGGTTCAATCCCCAATGCCACACACACACACACACACACACACACACACACACACACACCACAAAAGTGCCTGTGAACAAACTAAACAGAGCTGAACCTGCATCAATGCACTTATTTTTTCTTTCTTTCTTTCTTTCTTTCTTTCTTTCTTTCTTTCTTTCTTTCTTTCTTTTTTTTTTTTGGTACTGAAAATTGAACCAGGAGCATTCTACCTCCAAGCTATACTTCCAGCCTTTTTTTAACTTATTATTTTATTTTAAAGCAAGATCTCACTAAGTTTCTAAGTCTGGTCTTCAACCTATGATCCTTCTGTCTCAGCTTCCCAAGTACTGGGATTACAGGTGTACACCACCATGCCTGGCTATTTATTTCTTTGTTCGTTTAGAGTGCCCACTGTATAAAATGCATTAGAATTAATGGTTTAGGAAATAATGATGAACAGGATAGAGGCTGCAGGGCTGAGGCCCCTTCAGTCTTACATAGGGGTTAGCAAACTGTCCACAGCCTGTTTTTATAAAGTTTGATGGGAACACAGCCATCACCATCACCACTGATATATGTGTGATCAGAGCTGATTTTGCCCTTGGACAGCAACATGGGGCTGTTGTAACAGAAATCGTGAGGTCCAAACACCCTAAAATATTTACTATTTGGCTGTTTTACAGAAAAAGCTCCTAAAGAGAAGACAGATACCGAAAACAACCATCTGCCATTCAACACACCAGGAAGTTCTTGAGAGACTAATTTAAATTTCCACAGGCTGTATGCCCTTATATCAACTCCTACAACTTCCAAATGGCGGCAATTGTCAATTCAGAGTTGATCTTTATAGAGTTCGCTAAGATCCAGGACTGTGTACTCATTGCACATACATCATCACCTTGTTGAGATGATATCATCGTCTGTGTGTGTGTGTGTGTGTGTAGTGTGCTGGGGATGGAACCCTGGGCCATTCTGTCTCTGAGCTATACACCCAGTCCCTTTTATTGTTTTACCTTGAAACATGGTCTTGCTGGGTTGCTAAGGGTCTCCCTCAGTTGCTAAGGCTGGCCTCAAACCTGCAATCCTCCTGTCTCAGCTTCCCACGTACTGGCATTACAGGATGTCAGGAGTGTGCCACCATACCTAACAAGACACTACTATCTTTGGAGGGAACCATCATTTCCTGCTTTGCCAATGAAGCAAGTATATCGCAGTATCACCAAGGAACATGCCTACAGTGGCCACCATTTGAACCCACATGACCTCACGAGATCTTCCATGGTGACAACTGTGCAAATACTATTGTCCACTCTCCTTCAGAGAGTAAGAGTTTGAACTTACAGCAAACATACACCACCTTCAGACACCTTTACCCTGTTGTCAGGGAGCAGAATGGCCCAGACCTATTGACAGATAATCAGGCCAGAGGGGAAGCCCTTGAAAAGACCCAGGTCCTAACAAGACCACCTGCATAGAACAGAGCATCCTGCATGGGCACAAGAACCAGCACTGGGCCAGGCACGGGGGCGCATGCCTGTAATCTCAGTACTGATGAGGCTGAGACAGGAGGATCGCAGGTTCGAGGTCACTCTCAGCAACTTAGCAAGACCCTGTTTCAAAATCAAAAATAAAATAGGGCTGGGGTGGAGCTCAGAGGTAGAATCCCCGCTGGGTTCAATCCCCAGTACAAGAAAGAAAGAGAGAGGGAGGGAAGGAAGAGGGAGGAAGGAAGGAAGGAAGGAAGGAAGGAAGGAAGGAAGGAAGGAAGGAAGGAAGGAAGGAAGGGCAACCAACAATGGTCACAGTTGCATGATGATATTGTTTTGTGACCAACAGCTTTGTATCAAGCAGGAAGAACTCAGCACCACCATCCACAGCTCTGCTAGATCCAGAGTGGGCACCTGGGAGCTCCCGGACCATCTCAGGAGCATACTAAACACCAATACTAAACACCAATAAATCCCCACTGGAAGCTGACCTTCCCCATTTAACTAAGTTCAGTTCGACTGTTTAATTAGGCCCGTTCATCCCAGGAGACCCCAAATTACTCACCTAGTACTCGAGGATAAATACAACCTTCTGGAGCTTTCCCTAGGTCAAACATCACTAGCTCTTTCTTATCACCACTCCACTGTAAAAGGCAGCGCACTCTTCAAACCTCCCTAAGGAGGTGTCAGTCTATTTTTAAATTGTACTCCCAAACAACACACCGAGTTCTGGAAGGACCCCATGAGAATATTCATCTCAGAAGTTTTCAAACTCGATTTCTTCCAGCCCCTCAGGAGCTTCCCTGGAAGTTTCTCAGTGTCTATCAAGAGCCAGGGAAATGGGGAGGAGGCCAGTTTATCATTAATTGGCGTCTCCCACTTCTGCTCCAATTGTATCTGATTTATATGTGTACCGTTTCCACACAGGATTCCACATTTAAATACAAAATAAAAAGCAAACAACAAAAAAAAATTCTACGACTCGGGTACATGTCTATTTTCCCAGTTCTTGGGAAGCTGAGACAGGATAACTGCAGGTTTGAAGTCACCCTCAGAGATTTAGCAAGACCCTCAGCAACTCAGTGAGACCCTGTTTCAAAATAAAAATAAATAAATAAAAAGGGCTGAGGTGTAGCTCAGAGGTGGGATGTTCCTGGTTTCAATCCCCAGTCCACTCCACCCCCATAAAAAAGGTCTGCTCTAAAGAGTTCTCAAACTCCTCATCTGCCTCCATTTATGGAAAACCAAACTTCAGTCGAACGCAATGGCAAAGGGCACAGTTAAACAGTGCCTCGACCTGGAATCCTGGTCTCCTGCCTGCATAGGGAGGGCAGGACTAAGGTTTGAAATATGCCGACGACTTCCTGCTTTGGAGATTCACCATGGGTTCAAACTCCAGCTCTCCACTTGCCATTTTTTTTGTGAGAGCTTGGCCAGTCTTTAGCTACCCCCTCCCAACTACACATTCCTGGTGTGTGAAATGGGGAAAATAATACAATTATTATATAAATGGGAAAAGTGAGAATTGGATGCAATATTGTATGCAAAGTGCCCGGCAGGTGCTGATGCTCAGTCACTAATAGGATCATTTTTTTACTGCAGGTACTCAGATAAACAGTAGTTGTCTTCCCAGTCCCCACCCTCCTTCCCGCCTCACCGAAGGTTAGCAGTAACAGTTCAGGAAAATACCATCGAAGGGGAGAGGGACAGAAGACAGCAGGTTATCAAAGGGTGAGAGAAAAACAGGCGGGCAGAACTACAAGATTCGCTGCTGTTAGCCAGAGGCAGCCCTCCTAAAAGCTGCTCAGGCTGATCTCAGCCCTCCGCGAATCCTGCTGGATCACGCTAACTAACATCGCTGGCAATGCAACAAATTCCATCCGCGGCTCTAACCCGGGCTCAGATCGCCCCCCCCCCCCCCCTTCTCCCAACTCCCTTAAATAATGGCTGAGCCAATGCCTCGGAGACCATCTTCAGCTAATTTCCTCCAAGACATGCAAGCTGCGAACGCTGGGAAGCACAGATAGTGTGGAATCGCAAATATGGCCAAAATTAGATTAAAATAACCTCTCGATAAACAAATTACTCACGGAAAATAAATATTGGACCAGCCCTAGCCAAGATAACTGAAAGAACAGCACCACCACGTGGCAGGAAGAGGAACTACACGGGCTGCTATCTGCAGCTCCACCAGGACCAGCTCACCCAACCTACTGGATCAGTCAGAGGGGGAAGGACGGGGGAGGGGCGGGTTGCGGTGCAGGGGGAGGGGGGGCGAGGCGCGGTAACCTGGGATAGGTTGCATCCTTTTGGCTTAAACTTTTTTAAAGTCGCTTATGCACTTAGTCAAAAGAACTAAATATTTGGCAGAGTGGACGGAACTCTGAGCCAAGAAAAAAAAAAAAAAAAAAAGCTAGGAATGCACCAAGTTGAATGCAGCGTGGTACCATAGGAGTCTGTAATCCTTTCTGTGGCTGCTCACTCCCCTCTCTCACCCTATCATTCATCAGCCTGGCCTGGTGCTTAGCCTCACAGCAGACGCTGGCCCCTCACACAGCTAGGCTGGTGTTTGGACAGCTACTGCTAGATTCCATTGGAGTGTTACATGGAGTGGACCATGTAATGTTCTTTTCTAACCTAAATGGCAGGCAATCCCTTCCAAAATAATCCTTCTAACACTTAGAAAGTATTTATTTAACTGCCTTTCAGTATCCAGCCCTGTCTTATTTGGGCTAAATAAATCTAGCTTTGTTAATCTCTTCTTGGTATAGTACAGGGCTTAGCCCCCAAAGACTTGGAGACTGGCAGGTAAAGCCTTGCAGCCTTCTAGCAAGGGTGAATTACTTAAGCTTTCCAAACTTCGGTTGCCCTCCTGTAAAATGGGGATTATAGTGCCTCTTTGGTGGGCTAAATGTATACGCAGTGCCTGACTTACTAAGGACTCGACAAATGGCAGATATTTGTGTTGTCAGTTCAAAACAACAGAGTGGTGACTGTAGCTCACCAGGCCACATTCATACAAAGTCGGTCACAGCAGTCCATCCCAGTGTGACAAATGCAAAAATCTATCAATATCCTCTGACATAGATTTTTGACTGTCATTGACTGTCATTTTGACTGTCATTGTCATATACTACGCGCTTCTCTAGAACTTACAGGGGAAGAAGAGACATCAGGTCTATAATCACACCGCTATTTGATTCTTTCTGGGGATGGCAGCTGGGCTGGCTGGAAGCAAATGTAGGAGGCTTAAGGCAAGAAACTGGAATCCTTCCTTAGTCAACACCGATGTATTAGCAGCTCCTCTGGACTCAGCTCAATGAAAGGTACAAGGGATACAGTAAGGGTGCCAAGCCCTGTGAAGCTATAGCCAGTAAGAAAAATATGCATGCCCACATATATGAGAAAATACATGAACATTGGCTACAGTATGGTTAGTTCTTTGAAGTATGAATGTCAGGTTCTATGAAAAGATTTAGTAGAAAACCTAGCACTGGGCTGAGGTAGGGTTGAGTGGCAGGCAGAGATACCCCCCCCCAACAGAGGGTGTCCTGCTGAGACCCAAGAATAGTCTTCATAAATATAAATGGGGCAGGAACATTCAAAGTCTCAGAGCTCTGGGTGGGTCACTTCCTCTCTCTGGTGTAAAAATGAGGCAGGGGCAGGTAAAATTGATAGTTTCTGGGGTTCCTGGGAGCCTGGTGTTTCTGGGAATGTGTCTCACAGACCACTTTGAGGGAAAATTAACGGGAGTTGGATAGAGGTGGCTCTGAGCACCCCCACTCACAAAGGTCACGTGCTAATTCCATGGTGTGGACTTATTTCAAAACATCATGGTGTGCACCATGAATGTACACAATTTTAGTTCCCAGAGTAAATGTAAATATGAAAAAAAAAAAACATAAAACAAATGTCTCAACACCCCTACACCAGGAAACCTAGAGATATTTTGCAGCCCTGGTAGTATGACCCCTGGCCCTCATGTGGAAACTGAAGCAGGATACACACTGTGTAGGCAGAACCCTGGGGCATCATGCTGTCCTGTCAAGGCTGTTCAACACCACTGAAACTAGGACAGGTGACAAGTCAGAAGAAACACGGCATATGTATCAGGTCCAGTGCTGGCTACGCTGATCCACTAATGCTGATATACGGTCAGGAAAACAAAGGAGTCACAATGCCAACCATTCCCAAACACACAAGGCCATCTGAGGACTCCTCGGAGATCCCAGAATTCCTGTAAAGACCTTACTTTGGTGCATTTCAAAACTGGCCCCTTCTTTGACATTTTGCAGCAGAGAGACCATCTGGCCATCGTGTCCTCCAGTCTCGGCATTGCTGACTGCCAGGCAACGGCAGACAGCCATGGAGAGCATGAGGCTGTCTGCTCATGATTAGAGCTCTTGGTGCTTAGAGGGCCTCCCTCCCTACACTCCTCAGCCACAGCACTGCGGCTGGCCCTGTGAGCCAGCCAGAGGCAGCATTAACTAGGAAGAGCTGTGAGAAGTCTTCCTGCCAAGCTTCCCATTAGCTCTCCGAGTCTATGCCTCCTCTCTCTGCTCTCTGCCCCCCTTCCTCTGCTAACTTGCTTTCCTTCTCCCAACCCCCTCCCTAACTCCTGCAAATTTCCAGACTCCTCTAAATGCTAATTCTTAAGTTGGAAAGCAGTCCGAAGTCGAATATCATTCTCTTATTAAGATTTAGGACCTGGACCAGAAAGTGTTTTCTTGTTGGAATGCTATAACTTTTAAATCTAGGCAGCGGAAGTTAAAGCCGAGACATTATCTGAAGATGCCTCCCTGGAGTCAGTACAAATCAGGCATAATCCCATTGCCCCACCTCATTCAAGCGCCACCTCCAGGGTAGCAATTTTTCAAGACTGCATTTATGCCTAATGGTTGTGGAAGGGAGACTGGGGAGCAAAAAAAAAAAAAGGAGAGGTGGGGAAACAATGCAAAAAGAAGAGGCAAGGAAAGCCGAGGTAGGGAAGAAGCAATAGCCTTAGAAGTAAAAGAAAGGCAGAGTGGAGACGAAGCAAGAGAAAGAAAGAGACAAAGGACAATGTTGCTTTGATTTATTAAAGAAAAAATTACCTGCCATCAAAGCAGCACTGCTTCTTAATCAAAGCTTTATTAAATTTTTGTAATAAAAAGCTAAATGTCTTTGGATAAAATAAAGCACGAAAGGTCAAAGCTTCCAGTACAGGAAAATTTAGGGTAAGTTTTGTGCATGTGAGTGAAGAGAACAGGAAAGGATCCGAGGAAAGGCCTGAGTTTGAGCTAGACCCTTGCAATGCGAAGCAGAGATACAAAAAGGACTCTTGGATGGACAATGATGCTTTAATTTGTAGAGTCCCAAATTGCTGAGACAACTGAAAAAGTGAATTTAGGACATCCGAGTTAATTTTGCCTGCTAATGTCCAGGAAGGGGAAGAGATGAGAAGTGTCTTTTGGTTCATTTCTCTCTTCCCACCATGCACATATCCTACACTGGCTTTTCATGCAATCATTATTTGCTGGGAAAGGGAGCCGAAGCAAAATAATGAGATCTTCTAGAGTGACCAGGGGTTCTCTCCCTTCCATTCTGCTGTTACTGTGGGAAGGCTCCAATTCTCCCAGCTGCTTCAGTTCTGATTTTTCTGTTACTGGTGGAGAGTGACTCCAGCCAGCCACAACTACAACTCAATTAGGGTCTTGGTGACCTCAGATTCCCAAACTAATCTTAGTGTTTACTGTGCCAGGCACACTGACTGCCAACCAAGTAGTAAATCTTTTGTTCTAGCTTTATTTAGACTGGGAAATACTCAGGTACATTTGGAGTGATGTAGTTACAGAGATCTACTACAATAGCTGACTCTTATACCAACTGACAGGCAAGTATCAAGGCCAAGATAGTGATCAGCTCAAAGAAGTAAAGCTTTAGGAGCAAAAGATTCACATAAACATTCCCAGATATCAGTGCCAGATGGTGAGGTTTGGAATTTTAGACAGAAACTGACTTCGTGCATTTAAGTTCAACCCATATGAACTCACTCTGGGATCCATGTCGAAAGGCATCCCATATTAGGTCTTACCCTGTATTGCATGTAGACAATATAAAGTAACTGGAAAATTCCATGACACTCATGCCCTGCAGCAACCCCAGCCTACCTGTAGGGGTTCCATGAATACCGTGACACTCCATACCACACACTGCTTTGTATAGGTCAATAGAACAAAGATGACAGCTGCCTGGTACACCATTCCCCCTCCTCCCAAAATCCACGACAGACTGAAACCCTCTTCCCTATCAACCCCATGTAGGACCTCAGAATCCTTCTACCCACACATTGGAGTTCCCACTCGGGATGGAACCTACCTGCCCTCCTTGTTCTAAGATCCTTGAGAGCCTGTGACTCGGCTGCCAACACCTCCCACAGATGTTCATGATGATCCCCAGCTTGGTGTTCTTTCCTCTTGTGAACCCATATAAATTATGACAGTGGAGAAGAATTTAAGACCAATTATTCAAGAAGGACATTGCTACGAAATATCAAGAAAGGTATCTGGGGAAGGGTCTTTTGAAACTTTTGAGTGGGCTTCAGCTCATGTGGTGTGCCCAAATATTCATCAGTGATTCACAACAGGAAGCAATTTTGAGCCCCAGTAGGGTTGGGGAGGGAAGTTTGTAGTATCTGAAGACAATTTTATCTCTTACAGCTGGGGGCAATTTTTGGCTTCTGGCAGGTGGGGGCCAGATATGTTGCTTAAAGATAGTCTGCAATGCACAGATAAGACCCTAACAGCAAAGAATTATTCAGCCCCAAATACCAATGATGCTAAGCTAAGAAACCCTGATATAGATGAAGGTGGAGATTTAGTGGGAGAAAAATAATGTTAGAGAGCCTCTGATCCAACTCTCATGTTATAAATAACCTAAGACCCCAAACAAAGGTCTGTATGGACAGCTCAGCAGAATTAGCAAATAACTCTATGCATCCTTGTTATGGGACACTAAAACCTGGTTTATATGTGAAGGGCAGTGTAATAAATAAAGATCAGAACTACAAATGTTAAGATCGCTGGTCCTAGGTATGCATGGGTTTTGGATTCAGGTAGTAAGGGGCATTATTGATAGTTTGATACATGTAAATATCACAAATCATTCATTCATTTAAAATTGAAGTTAACACATACTCGCCTTGGGGTCTTTATTGTGCTGATTCCAAACAATGATCAATTAAGATTGTTCTGCCCCTTAAAAACTTGCTATCTGCTAGAGAAATGAACAATGGAAACTTCGATATAGGATAATCAAAGTTGAGACAGAAGAGCTTATAGGGAACACATGAGGGCATCAGGCCCAGTGCTGGGAATCAGGAAAAGGTTTTCCAAAAGCAGTAATATCTGAGTCAAGATCTGGAGGGAGAGTTGGGAGTTCTAAAAGCTGAGCCCCCTAGCACAACATGCCCAGCTTGCCAAGTACAAGCCAAGTGCGCTCCACACCTAGCTAAATGGTCTATGCCTGCGCCAATCCATATTTTCACTGGCTCTTGTTTTCTCCTGAGCCCAGGCACCATATTTCTTACCAATATATCCAGTGGCATGTGACTACTATTTTCAGATTTTTACACATCACAGGTATATTTTCTACCAAAACACTCAAACTCTAAGCTTGAGAGCTGAGAAAGTTACATGTGGAAGGTAAGTTGGCCACACCCAGCTCCTGAGTCCCCTTTTCCATGACACGTCAAGTCTCCACTGCCAAGGTGGGCTGGAAGGATTCAGGAGACAGCTACCTTCCCTAGGCATGGTGTTCCCAGGCTGGCAAGCCAAGCCTTATTCATCCCCTTTATGTCTGCAGTTCAACTCTCTCTCACCTTGCTGCATCAAACACCAAGCATTATCACTGAGAGCAATAGTGAGCAGGTATATAAGAATCGCGATATTAGACCTGAAGTAAGTTCCCTCTGAAAATGAACAGTCCCCTCCACAGAACTCACGAGTAATACATGTCCATCTCCTCCTGTCTCAAGAATGTCATAACTACCCACTTTTCACTCCCCACCTGCTCTCTCTATTCACTCTACCTGCAGGTTGTAAAGCTGGGAACTGACTTGTGTATCATATCAAGTTCCAATAAACCTAATGAACTCAAGATTCTGTTTTTTTTTTTCCTTTGGTCTATAAAGGGACTCACCTGTGACTTGGCTCTATCTCTGTACTTAGAGTCAACAGGTTTTTATTTTTATTTATTTATAAGTTTTATTAAAACTCACCTATTACCCACAGGCCTTGGGGTCTCTATGGGGAAACAAATATTGCAATTGATGCAACTGGTTTCCAAGGTGCCAAATTAACAGATGAAGAGGCAAGGAGGAGGCAAAAATAAAAACATTAAGCTAAGACTTCTTTACTCCCAAGTGCATCATGCCTTCTATAATATTGCACACATGAAATTGACTCTTGATATAATTAGGCCAGGGCAAATAAAGAAAAAAAAATCTTCACAATTATTCAGACCCCTAGAGCTATTCTATTGCAATCACTCAAGTAACTGAGGAAAGAGCCAAGTTCTCAATATAAATCTTTTATCAACACCTACGCTGTCCAAGTAATTCCCAACACTCCACCTGCCCTCGAACAGAGAATCATGAGCTAAGTTAAGACAAACACAAGAATCTGCTACCCACCACCTAGCCTTGACGTTTTCTTCCGCTGAACAATCTCATGAGAATCTGGGAGTTATTCCAACAATCCTTAAGGACTGCTGACCCTGTTAGAAGGAGCCAGGGAGTGCACCGGGCCACAATAGACAACATACCCACTTTAGGGTTGATTGTCTTGGTGACACTGTATATAGATGTGTCCACATAGATTTAGTCTCGGTTTGCAATCATGCACTTGGAACAGTCATAACATTTCTCCATCTCTTCCCAGAGACCCAGGACATGGCACTATTTCCTTACAAGTCAGAAAGGAGCCACAGGGACAATAAGAGTATCTTTCACTAAAATCAGAGGGGAAAGAAAGAACCACTCTTCAAAAGAAATGCTTACTGGATTTCAGCAATGCTGCCAAAACTTCAGTGGCCACCCTGGGGAAAGAGAAAGAAAAGTGAAAATCAGTGTTCAATGGTTTTTTCTGTCAGCCTGTGAATCCCGTAGCCAGGGTGCTCATTGCTCTCACCTCACAGGCCCATTATTAACCTGGTAGCAGGCATTCTATTGATCGTGCCACTGACCATTAAAGAGGCCTAAATGCAGAAGCTGCACAGTGTGAAGTGTCTATCTTGCAAATGGGTCTCAGAGGTCCCCTCTGCTCCTGCTGGTCTCCTCCCCACTCCCTCTTGTCTCCCACCTTCCTCCAACTTCCATGCACAACATTATTTTCCTGTTGCTCGCACCAGTCCCGGCTCTTGTCAATTTCTAATTTGTACCTGGAAACACGTGGGGGACTCTGGAGGGTGGGTTGAGAAAGAGCGGGGCTTGGAGGCTTAGTGAATGCAGCAGTGCAGTGCAAACTTCCTGAAACACTCACATCCCTGGGAACACACGAAAATATCCTTACGCTGGAAAGAGGCTGTTTCCTTATGATGAAAAATGGTTATGTAGGAGACTTCCATCCAAATGCATTGCTTTCCTCCATGGAGGAATTTCATGCTCTTGTGAAAAGAGGCAAGTGAGAGTGAAAATATCTTCTGGCCCCCATCCTAGTGGCCCTTTAATTTGTTCCCTAAGTATGGGAAGGACACACAAAGACCTACTGTATTGGTTTGAAGGTGTCCCTCAAAAGCTCATGTGTTGGAAAGTTGGTTGCTCCAAAAAATTAGAAAAACAGCCAAAGACAAAGTGGAACCACTGCCATTCTGCCCATTTCACAGCGCAAGACAATCAGTCAAGATTCTGCATATCACAGATTACCTCCCCGCTCCTTCCGATAAAAGCCAAGTTTAAACCATTGGCAAATTCATAAATATTCTCTTGTCAATAATTTACCAAAGAGCCATGGAGTTACAATAACTCACTTTACATCTTCAAGTAGAAGTAAATTTCAAGAGCCATGTAAGAATCCTTTATAATTATCACCACTATTTAGGGAACCCCTATAAATGCCAAACACTGTGCCAAGTGTCCTATATACATCACATTTGATCTTCACCAAAATAATGGAAGATGAAACTATTGGTTCTGATTTACAAATGGCAACAAGGAAGTTCACAAAGGCTAAATAACCCACCCAAAGTCCAGCAGCTAACAAGAGGTTCATTAAGATATAAGTCCACTTCTGCCTGACCCTAAATCTAGTTCTCTGAACTTCTCTCTACTTTAACGTAGTTCCAGAAGGCATCTAAAATATCTCTCACTGCAATTCCTTTATCTTTCATATAAGGACTACACAGTTCAAGGTTAAGCGACTGGGACAGGGTCATAGAATTAATAATACATCACAGAGCCATTGAAGCAAATTTGTCCAGTATTAGTCCATTGTCTGAGTCTGCATGGTATGAGACGGCATAGGCTGAGTGGATTTAGACATTCAGTGGTGGTCATGGGGACAAAGACGGGAACTCTACTGGAACCAAATCACAGAAGCCTTTGAATGTCAGGGCTAAGTGGTTGTACTTGGAAAAGGACTTGGGTTTGAAGCTTGGAGAAGTCTCTTTTATGGCCTTGGGTTCCAGATTTACTTGATCTCTTTGAATCTCAGGGATTCGCTTACCTACAAAGTAGACATAGTAAGCTCCAACCAGTGGGATGATATAAAGGGTGAGATAAAGGAAAAATTAAATTAAAAGCCTGCCACACTCCCTGAAATGCAGCATTATCTGGAATAGCACCATGGGATCATGGAAGGTGGAGTGAGAAAGCAGGCTCCTCTCTGTGCATGTATGCAGGAGGTGAACCTACAGATCATTATTTGCCAGTCTAGAGAGGTCCCTGGGGGAAAATGGGTTCGTAACCCTGGCTACATTTTAGAAAGAACCTCTCTCTTTAAAATCAAATATTCCATAGCCTAGATGGCCTAGATATAGCAATGGTCATCAATATTAATTATCTACTGCTGTGTAATAAATCAACATAATCTTAGCAGCTTAAAACAACACTTACTGTCTCAAGTTCATGTGGGGCAGGGATTCCACAGCTTAAGTGGGTCTTGTGCTCAGGGCTTCACAAGGTCTGTCTTCCTCTAGAGGACCAACTGCGAAGATCTGCTGTTCAACTCTGACGGGTTCTCAGCAGAATGTATTTCCTTACAGCAGTGGGCTGAGTACACTGGCTTCATGCTGTCTGTTACTAAAGAGTGCTCTAGCTCCTAGAGGTGACCTTCAATTCCTAGAAGCCACCTGCTATCTATTCCTTGCCATGAGGGTACAACATGACTGTGTACTTTATCATCAAGGAGTGTTTCTATAATGAGTATGTATACAAGACAAAGCCTTCTAGAATGAAACAGAAGCACAAGGGTGTCATGCCCTCAGCTTTATCATGTTCTATTGCTAAGAAACAAGTTCCACCTCTTGCTCACATGCAGAGGAAGTAGACACAAAGGCATAAACAAACACCAGGAGGCAGAGATCATGGGGGACCATCTGAGAGTCTATCCACCTCCCAAAGCTTCTTGCCACCTTTAGCATTCAGATAGGAGGATCATAACATACTCCTCATCAAAACATGACCATCCCCAGACAGCAGAGAAATTGCTTCCCCTGAGGCTGAGCATACATCCTTCACCCTACCTGCCTTTTCTCCTTTCATCCACATAAACATTGAAGTTAATTTCTAGAGAGTTCTAAAGTTGTCCATTCTCCCTCATCACTGCTGTCATCACCCTAGTCCAAGCATGTCGAGATCTAGAGCTTCACTAAGAAATGTAATCCCTTGAGTTATTGGTTCTTCATTGAAATTTAGATTTTAATTTTCAGTACAATACATATATATTAACTGCAGAATCATTTAAGGTATGTTAGAAAGTACAGTTAAACACAGAGAAATAGAATAAATTAAAATCACTCGAACATCTCTCATCTAACTGCTGCTGTCACCTCAGAACTAATCTACCCATTCTGCTCTAAATTGTACCTCAGCCTGTGACTGGAGGAAATGTCTCAAGAGGAAGATCTGGTCAGGGCACCCTCAGGAGAAGAGGGCAGGTGGGAACCGAGGTGTGGAGTAACAGGTGTCATTTACATAAGGCCTGGTAAGTACTTTAAGCACTTCGTCTTCATTCTAAGCAAAGGATTTACTACAGGATTTTGAGAAATTATCCAGCATGTTTCTCTACCTATGCAACTCTAGAAATTAAAGGACTCTGAGAAGACAACAACAGAAGCCAGAGACCAGCAGGAAGTTATGGGAAGTAGTGGAGCAAACTAAACATAGGTGATATGCAATGGATTATACATGGTGATCAAGTGGAATTTAGCCCAGGAATTCAGTGTTGTTTTGATGTTTGAATATCAACCAAAATTCTTCTTTGTGGATCAATAACACTTGGTTGTATGTGTATACCACATTTTCTTTATCCATTCATCTGTTGATGGACACCTAGATTGGTTCCATAATTTGGCTGTTGTGAATTGGGCTGATATTAACATGGATGAGCAAATACTGCTATAGTACTCTAACTTTAATTCTTTTGGAAAGATACCAAGGAGTGGTTTAGCTGGGTCATGTGGTAGTTCCATTCCTAGTCTTTTGACAACCCTCTAGACTGATCTCCACAGTGGTTGAACTAATTTACAATCCTACTAACAGTGTATAAGAGTTCTTATTTCCCCACATCCTTACCAGCATTTATTATTGTTTATATTCTTGATGACTGCCATTCTAACTGGAGTTAAATGAAATCTCAGTATAGTTTTGATTTGCATTTCCCTGATTGCCAATGATGTCATCCATAAAGAAGAACAAAATTATGCCATTTGTAAATGGATGGAACTTGAGAACATTATGCTGAGTGAGATCAGCCAGTCTCAGAAAGTCCAGAATCATGTTTTTTCTCATATATGGAAGCTAGAGATAAAATGGGAAAGAAAAGGGACTTTAGGTAAAAGAAGAGAGAGTGAGCAATAGAATAGTTGAAGGGAATGGAAGGGGGGAGAGGAGGAAAAGAAGGAGGCTTGAGGAAGGAAACAGGCCAAATAATGTTATATATAAGATGTCACTACCAATATATGAAGGTGTCACTACCAACCTCACTAACTTGTACAAGGAAGGAAGGAGGGGGTAGCAGGGTGAGATCTGGAGAAAATACACCAAGTGGGTGTGAATATATAATATATATAAATATATCACTTTGTGTCTCACTATATTATATAATGACAATGCATCTATAAAATTACTTTTAAAAATAACCAGTGTCAGCCGGGTGTGGTGGCGCACACTTGTAATCTCAGCATTTGGGAGGCTAAGACCGGAGGATCCAGGTTCGCGGTCAGCCTCAGCTACCTAGTGAGGCCCTCCACAACTTAGTGAGACCCTGTTTCAAAATAAAGAATAAAAAATAGGGTTGGGGATGTGGCTCAGAGGTAGAATGCCCCTGAGTTCAATCCCCAGTACCACACACACACACACACACACACAAAAAGTGTCTGAATCCACTGTAATACCTAAATAAAGGATTAAAAATACAATCATCTTAACAGATACAGAAAATTCATCTGACAAAATCCATACACTTTCACTAAAAAAAAAAAAAAATCATTCAACAAACTGAAATAAGAGGAAACTTCTTCAACTCAATAAAAGGGGCCACACAAATCTCACAGCTACCAGGATATTTAATGAAAAAAGACTAAATGCTTCTCCTCTAAGATTAGGAACAAGAAAAAAGATTTTTGTTCTAATACCTCTGTTCAATATTGTACTAGAGATTCTAGCCAGGACTTTTAAGCATAAATAAATAAATAAATAAATAAATAAATAAATAAATAAATAACATAGATTAGAAAAAAAGTAACTATTTGCAGATAGGATGTTCTCAAATTCTCACATATAGAAAATGTTAAACAACCCATTAATACTAATAAACGAGATTTGTAAAATAGTGATGGCAAGATCAATATACAAAAAAAAAAAGTCAACTGTATTTATTTTTATGCACTGGCAAAGAACAATTCAAAATGCATTTTTGAAATTCCATTTGTCACAGCACCAAAAAGAATGTAGTTTCTGGTAATACATTTAATAAAAGAGATGCTTTGCACTGAAAACTAGCAAACATTCAAGATCTAAGTCAGTAGAAATGACCCCAAGGTTATATCTCATTGCTGCAATGGCCTCGGCACTGGCGCATCCGTGTGCACTCTGGGCCCCTTCAAACTGTACTTCAGATACAACCAGAGTGTATTCTAAAGAAGAACAGGGACATGTTTTGAGTTTAGAGCTCACAGAATTTCATGACAGATTGCAGTGAAAAGTAACATTAACTCAATCACTTCTCATGACAATCCTTATACAACTAATGAAGATACTAAGGTAAGTCAACTGCCTCAATGACCACATCAGAAAGCAGTAAAGCCAGAACTTGATCTCTCCTCTGTCTGGCCCCAAAGTCAGGCACCTAAGCCCTGCTATCTAGCACCACATTGCACGCTGTGGCCAGTGAGCTCTTTGGAGTATTTTCAGAAAGAAAGAAGAAGCTGACCCTAGAATCTAACCTTGTTAGAGCTGGCAGTGTCTTGCAGGGGTGTACAGCAGAAAGAAAAACTAGGAAAAAAGGGATTAAATAAATAACAGGCAGATAAAGCAGGAAGACCTTTGCAAGGATTGAACATGCTGCCTGTGAGACTGATGCCCAGAATACCATCTGGTATAGCCCAGGCCCCCTGCCCAGCTTGGGAGGGACTAACAGGATGGATAAAATTACACACATGGGCAGGCACGTGCTCCCAAACACAACACACACACACACACACACACACACACACACACACACACACACACAGGTGACCCAGGAAAATTGGATAACACATGGGTATTGCTAATCACCTTTTGCACAAAGGAGAGGATAAAACATAAATGGAAGCTGAAATGTCTCCTTGTAGAGTAGAAGGAAAGAAAAACCATGAAAATATGGTACAAAGGTTAAACCAGATCCTGTGCCTAGCATGGAACTTGTCCATTTCTCTCTGGAAAGAAAAAGAAACATATAGACACACCCAACTTCATCCAGATGCTGCCAACAACAACTCATGGGAGCCATCATTAATCATGGGAAAATGTTCTAAGAGAAACTGAAATCCAGACTGAGGTTTGTTTGATTAGTAACACTCAACAGGAATAGGGACAGGGGATGACTGCTACTTGAGATGGGAAGCACAGCCCTGCAATAAAGACTGGGGGACCCCACCCTGCCTGCCTTGGCATATGCAGCAACTCTGCAAAAGGGAAATGGTTCTGTATTTCTTCCAAAGCCATGGGCAACACCATCAGAACAAGGACTCAGCTAAAAGCTTTGAGAATCGCCAGAGCCAAGAAGGAAAAGTCAATGTCTGAGAAGAAAGGAGCAGATGGGAAATGTAATAAATGCTCACAAATAGAAGAGTCCCTTTATACAGAGGGTGTGACTCTCAAATTAGCACTGAAGGTAAACTTTATCTTTGAACTTCCTTAAATTACTTATAAACCACAATATATATGGATGTGCAACAATAATCCTATACTATAATGTGTACATATGAATGCATAATGAGTAAAAAATATAATTAAACATACACATGCAAAATAATTTTTACAGAATGTTTTTGAGATGATAGTAGAATAATTGCTATACCACACACTCCATTGAATTCACATAAGTTAAATGGATGTTTGATACCATCTACTCTGGAAATACCTGGAAGCACAAAAGGAAAGATATGATATGTAATGTCAATATGAAGCACAAAGCAGGCACCCAACAGGCATTTCCCAACTCAGTGAACAAACAGGAAGGTATCTGATTATGCTCTAGCTAAGGGGCAGATGAAGGAAGAACCTGACTCTTATCTAGCTTGTTTGAGGTGTAACAGGGCTCCATACATGGTACCAAATCTTAACACCTTCTATCACTAGTAAAACCAGCACATATTCCAACAAAGACAAGTACTGTGCGACTGATTCCACTTATTTGAGCCACCTACAGTAGGCAGCTGTATCGAGACAAAAAGTAGATTAGAGGTCACCAGAGACTGAAAGGAAGGGAAGTTGGGAGTTATCACTGAAGGTTTACAGAGTTTCATTTGGGCTAATCCAAAAGATTTGGAAATAGATAGTGATGATTCTACAACATGGTAGATATAGTTAATGCTACTGAATGCACATTTAAAAACTATTAGAATGGTCAATAAGGAGATTAGTATGAAGATTTCTCAAAAGACTAATAATGGAACCACCATATGACCCAATTATACTGCTCCTCAGTGTTTTTCCAAAAGAATTATATATAATAGCAATACTTACATACCTATGTTTACAGCAGTTCACAATAACCACATTATGTAACCAACCTATGTGTCTGCCAACAGATGAATGGATAAAGAAAATGCAGTGTATATATACATACAATCAAGTTTTACTTAACCACGAAGAACAAAACCATATCATTTGTAGGAAAATATACGGAACTTGAAAGTATTATACTAAGTGAGATTATCCATGTTCAGAAAGTCAAGAGTCATATGTTTGTTTGGTTTTTTTCTCATCTGTAGAAGCTAGAGAGAAAATAGAAAAGAAAATGGACTTCAGATAAAAGAAGAAATAGGCCAGTAGTAATGAGGGGGGAGGAGGCTTGAGGAAGTAAACAGATAAAATAATGTTACCTCCATATATGACGGTATCACCACCAATCTCACTAACATGTAGAGTGAAGGAGGAGAGGGAAGAGGGATGGGATGGCGGAGGGAGACACACCAAGTGATGTGTGCATATGCAAATGTGCCACTCTGAATCTCACTATGTTGTATAATTACAAAACACCAATAAAATTATTAAAATTATATGTTGCATATATTTTGCCACAATAAATAATTCCCTAAAGAAACAGTTGTCATTGTATCTGATGAATAGTTAGTTATCCCTGTTTTTTTTTTTTTTAAGTGCATAGATCTTTATGAGAGGGACAAAGGGTGTGGCAGGCCTACAAGTGTTCCTTCACTTGGCAGGACACAGAATAGCACCAAGAAAGATCACCACTCATCCCTGAAACCAGTGCTTCTCAAACCCAAACATGCATCAGAATCCCAGGAGTGTTTGTCAAAACACAGAATGCACGTGTATATACACAAATTTACCAATGCTAATCACAACGTCATGCATGGGAAGGTGAGGAGGGAGAAAGAGTGGGATGGAAACTGGAGGGGGAGTCTCAATGAGTGCTGTGTGCATATATGCCTCTATCACCCTGAACTTCATCACGATGTATGATTAATGCATCAATTTTAAAAAAAAATTGGAAAGAACAAACACAGAATGCCAGGCCCCAGCCCCATTGTTTCTGGCTCAGGCAGTTGGGGGTGCGGCCTGAGAAGCTGCACTTGTAATGTGCTGCTGGTGACGCTGACCTAGGAAACACCCTTGTGAAACACTAAGCTGGTTGTAGGTGCTCTCCAGATTTGTCTAAGAGACTTTCTCAGTAGGAATAAGATGAGGACTCCTTAACCATTTTTCTTTTAGGACAAATGCTCAAGACCCTTCATCATACCTTCCAATAATGCTACGATTGCTGGAACTCCAAGCAAAGATTCCACACAGCCCTCTCTTTCTTAACTAAAATTAAGAAGTGACCCTTGAGTCTTTGGGGACCCTGTCCAAACTAGAGTGTGAGGTTCCAGACTCCTTTCTGTCCATCTCAAAGGCTCACAGTGGTTGGGTGCTCATTCCTTGGTTGACAGGATTTATACTCTGACGCCCAGCATCCTCGGACTGTTTATCACTTTTAGAAACCAAGTTCTTCATTTAAACTCGGATGATAAAGGAGATAAAAAATAAAAGCCAATTTCACTTGTTTAATGGATATAATTTATTATTAATGAAGTCTCACATTGGCCATAATCTCTCAAAGAACTACAGACATACTCTGCTACCTGAAATTCCCCTCCATACGATATAGTCTTACATTGCTCCACAAGTCTGAAAGGAGGTCCTCAAGTTCACTGAACAGCCTATTCCAGCCCCCACATTACCTGAGTTCCAGCTCTGTAAAGTCCTTCTTTCTCTGAGTTTCCATCCCACTTTCTGATTTCCTTTATTATGGCATTTTTCCAGTAACACAGAAATGTCTTACTTATATATCTGTACCACATTAAGCTAGAAACTGTTTGAGGACAGCAAATATAATCTTTAAGGTTTGAGAAGTTATGGCACCTGTTACATGATAATTCTGAATAAATGTTTGATGGACAAATAAATCACCAGTTTGCAATGGTCTTCTGCTAAACTTATATTAACCCCACACTACCTCTAGAAATCACGTAGAATAAGTAAATGTTGCAAAAAACATTTATTTTTCAAAGAACAAAAAGGGGATTAGTTTTGCTTTGGGTTTTGACTTACAAAACACATCCCATATAATCCAGCAATTGTGCTCCTTGGTATTTATTCAAATGAGTTGAAAACTTAGGTCTACTCAAAAATCTGTACACACACACACATATTTATAGCGGCTTTATTCTTAATTGCCAGAATTTGGATGCAACCAAGATGTCCTTTAGCAGGTGAGTAGATAAATGTGGTGTATCCAGACAATGGAACATTATTCAACACTAAAATGAAATGAGCTATCAGCCATGAAAAGACGTAGGATAACCTTAACTACTATCTCTAAGCAAAAGAAGCTAATTTGAAAATTCTGTATTAGTCTAACTATATGGCATTCTGAAAAAGGCAAATTATGGAGATAGTAAAAAAGACCAGAGGTTGCCAGGGATTGGGAAGGGAGAGATGAACAGGTGGAGCACAGAGGAATTTCAGCATTATGGTGACCTTGATTAAACAATGACTATTAAATAGTGATTTGTGCACTTTCATACACCTCCTTAGCTCCCTTATGCAATCATGGGCTACTCTGGGGCAGAGATAACCCTTACAGTACTTAGCACCAAGGATTTTCATGCAGTCTCTATGGATATTATCTGAATGACATTTTTCACAACTTTCAGGTGTGCAGAGTGGAGAGCAATGTTCCTAACATGGTGAGCCAGCCTTTTTTACTAGGATGCTCAGGAAAATGGTAGGAAATAAGAATATTGAAGCTTTGCTATTTTAAGGATCATAAAATGTTATCCCCAACATAATAGAATCTCTGCCTGTTTGAACAATGGATTGGTAGTCAGGGGACTACTCAGTGCATTCCCTTTTACCATGCACATCTCATTTTTTTATAATAAATTTGAGACAGTTCTCATTTTATTATGAAGAAAGATGAGCTTTCTATACACAGGTTTTCTGATGCTCAACTCAGGTCTTCTGATTCTAGGAATAGTGTTACAAAAATTGATTAAGAAATAAAAATAGGTAAATTGGAAGAGGTTGTGAAATAGAATCATATAGTGATGCCCCTCCCTCCTGTGCCTAACACAGGGTGTAGATTTTGTTGTGAACTGTCTTGTTTGGGTTAAACTGAGGAACTCTTTGTCTGTCAATACTCCCCCTTGTGTCCAGGTGAATTACTCTTAAAGGACTTAGCAAAAGAAGGAGCTTTTAACCCTTCTGACCCCATGTAACACTCAGAAGTAACTGATACGGCAGATCAAAGTTACTGAAGCTCCACTCGACCAATTTCTGTCAATGAAAAGGATGCACTAGATTCCCAAGGTAGCCCAGGCGTGGGACACAGCCTGTATTTTCAGTCAGGACTCTTGATCCTCTCCAATGGTGCACCTCTCCATTGCCCTTCCCTTCCCTCTCCATCCTCCAACCACCAATTTCCTTTGATAAACACCATGGGGCAAGAAATGAACACTAGTTGCCATCCCCCAGTCCCTGAACTAAGCTTTCTCAATGAAGACATCAGAGACTGTATGTTGAGAGGACAATTAATTGTCAACCTACTGAGTCATGTGTGATGACATCATCTCTGGCGGCTGGAGTATTTCTTTTTTGTTATTATTGTTGGTACTAGGGATTGAACTGGAAGATATTCTACCTCCAAGCTATACCCTTAGCCCCCCTTTTGAAACAGGATCTCGTTAAGTTGCTAAGGCTGGCCTCAAACCTGTGATCCTCATGTTCCAGCCTCCAAAGTACTGGTGGAGCTGGAGCATTTTTTTAAGTCATTTTCCATTTAAGGCAGCTCCTACTTTGCCATCAAACATCTCAGCTATGACTGCAGGACACTGCATGTTCTTGTTAGGTATACCCAGGTTAAAAGAGCAGAATATTAATAGTCATTCTTCCATCAACTGTTACCAAGTTGTATTCCTAGATAGGAGAGCACAAGAACTTCTTCCTCTTCTTAAGTGTGCAGAGATGCAGAAAAGAGGATGTGACTGTGTCATGATATTCTACATAGAAATACCAAATATCTTTCCTGAATCTTGAATGATCCCTAGACAAGACTAGAGTGTTAGAACACTGGTAGACTGGACTATTCCTATATATTATTAAATCATATTAACCATCTGTAATGTGACAGTAATAATAGATATTAATACATATTATGTCACTGAATATATACTTTAATAAACTATGATTATTAGTACTAGTATAATTATACCTATTATACCACTATTATGTGGCTTGAAATTTTAATATATGAAAGTATTTGGATGACAGTTTAAATAGTAGTTTTTTTTCCAATTTAAGGAATCCATAATTCTTTTAGGCAATACTATGGTGGGAGCGAATGAAACACTATTACTCTAGAAAAATAAGATAATGGAACTAAAAGGCACTATAAAATAAAACACTTTTATACAATGAAACATGGGATCTGAGACCAGTGATATTTGTAAGTCACCCTTATAGAAAAAGATATAAGCTGGGCATGGTGGCACAAGCCCATAATCTCAGAACTTGGGAGGCTAAGACAGAAGGATCACAGGTTGGAGGCCAGCCTCAGCAACTTAGCAACTTAGCAAGAACCTTAGCAACTTAGCAAGACCCCATTTCAAAATGAAAAATAAAAAGGGTTCATGGTGTAGCTTGGAGGTATAGTGTCTCTGGATTTAATTCTCATTACTAAAAAAGAAATCCATAGATGACATAGATAAGGTGCTAAAGATTAAATGGACTTAGGAAAGATCTTTTTTCTTGTAAATTTTTAAAATCAGGATAGGAAGTTCATTAAATTTTTTAAGTCACTGATCCATCAGCTTAAGGGTGCTAATTCTTTTTATTTTCCATTATGTATATATATTGTCACCTAAAATAAATCCACACCAAAATGAGGCTTTAAAATGAAGAAATAAAAATTAATTTGCTTTAAGTTTGTAAAAATTGAATCAACTGATCTTCCTAAATACTACATCTGGACCATCCAACAACTGAGTCAACAAACTGAGATATGTGTATGACATTTAACAGCAGCTGCATAGGATTCAGATGTGCAGAATAATCAAGTCGACCCAATCCTCAAATGAAGGCCATCCCTTGTCTATGATAAACATGGTATCTTGGCATTCGAAAACAGCACAGTTGTGTAAACTCTCAGGCATGTTAGAATCACCCACGTTTATTTTAACAACCCCATTGATAGGGTTAAATGGGTTTAAAGATTAAATGGCTTTACTAGAGTGGGTTTTGTACATTTGTGGAGTGCTTGTTGATAAATAAAATTAGATTCAAATAATATAAATTATGAGAAGTAATTTTCCTTGTAAACACGAGACAAATTTGAAAAACTTTTCTAGGGAGGCCAGAATCATTTATGTTGCCAAAATCCTGCCTGTAAATCCATTAGTCAGATTTATTCTATTCAAGCCATGCATGTAACAACTGGAAGGAGAGTTCATCCAAAATGGATTAACTCAGCTCCTGAGTAATGTCGCATTTCCATAACAGTATTGTGTCACGAACGAAAGAACAAAGAGCTCAGCCCCCTACAAAATGGGAAGTTAGCATGATGATGACTATCCAGCACATGGTTATTAATTCATGTCCTATGTTACCCTGATAACTATCAGCCGATACATTATGCTGTGGCCAGAGTATATTGTCATGAGAGGTTCAGGAAGCAAAGTCTTCTTTTAGGACAACAAACAGACACAGAGAATCTATAGGTCTAGGTGAGTGGGGCCAAAAGTTACTGAATACAAACCCCAGGCCAAAGTTGCTGAACACAAATCCCAGGAGATGTTCCTTTCAGACAAGTGTGGGAACCACTTCATACAACATTCTCCCGTACTGAAATACTTGAAGAAATTATAGTACATCTGCACAACATATCTATACAAAAGGAATAAGGTAGGGCCATATATTTTGTTGAGTAGAAAGAAACAATTGGCATAATAGTAGAATTCCAGTGTTAATTTTTTTTACCTGGTGTGGTAGAGTTCTTGGAGAGAATGTTCTAGTCTTGATTCACTGGGGGTTGGGGGTAGTCAGTGTCCCTATTAGTGCCCGGATGAGAAATATGCCCTGCCTGCCCTGGGTCCTAGAAAGTTTGGGTTGGAAAAGCTTCTTTCCTCCTGCCCATTAGGGAATCAGTACCTTCCATAGTATGTTGTAAATCCTTTTCTCTTTCTCTAGAATACAAGATTTTTAGAACTGTCTGTAATGTGAAAAAAAAAAAACATTTTGAGTACACAATAAAAAGTATGTGTGTACAATTATATATAGAGATACACACAGAGAAAACATGTGAATATTTGATAAGTATTAAAAAGACTAGAAATTTACCCTGAAGGTTGTTTTTGTTTTAGCAACATCTCTAGGGCTGGGACTGACATGGAGGAGAAACATTTCATCTCTTTCCCTGGAAACATCTGCGTTAATTTTTTTTTTTTATCACATTGAAGGATGTGTTTGTCTGCTTGGGTAACTATAATAGAACTCCTTAGACATTGGAGGCGACCCCCCCCCCTTTGAAGCCAAGGTGACAGCTTGGCTTTCTCTTGGGCCCCGGTGCTCTGAGCCTGTGGTGGGAATGACAGCCATGACAATCTCCAAATGGCCTTTGGGGTCATTCTTCTCTCTTCTTGAAGGATATCTCACATTTTCAACCAACTAGCTCCATCATTCTGTACTGCAGAATCCAAGAAATCTGATATCCTTCCTTCAAGAAGCTCTTTATCATCTTTATTCCCTGGGTTCTAACTGGCAGTGTTTCTGCTCGTATAATCCCATCATCTCTTTATCAAGTGAGAGCCCAGTCACACCCTGGATATTAAGAACATGCTTCCTTCTTTTTTTTTGCAAAATGAGCAGGCTGTGAACTTACCAAATCTTCAAGTTCTGGTTCCTTTTGCTTCACCATTCCCTTGTCACCATATCCCTCTTCTGGCACACCTTACTCAAGCAGTAGGAAGAAACCAAGCCACATCTTCAACATTTTTCTTAGAAATCTCTTCAACTGAGTCTCCAATTTCATCACTTTGCAAGTTCTACTTTCCCCTAGAATGCAATCCTGCCAAGTTCTTTGCCACTGTATAATGAGGATCCCTTTTCATCCAGTTTCCAATAATGTGTTCCTCACTTGCATCTGAGACCCCACAAGAATGGCCTTTAAGCCCATATATCTATTAACCTCCTGTCCATGATGACAAATGTATTTTCTACAAAGATGGAGGCTTGCTCTACAGCTGTCCTCTTTTCTTTCTGAGCCCTCACCAGCATTGTCTGCAATGTCTATATTTCTTCCAATGGTTCCTCCACAGTAACCCAGATTTTGTTTAGCATTCACCTGAAAACTCCCCCAGCCTCTTCCCACTACCCAGTCCCAAAGCTGCTATACATTTTTTTTGTATTTGTTATGATAGCACCCCACTTCTCAGTACCAGAATCTGTATTAATTGTCTAATAACTTCTAACGTCTATGAAGTTTTAGTATAATTACCCAGGCAGACTACTAGATTCATCTATTTAGTATATAAAATAAAATATCAGAGACTGGGTGGCTTAAAGAGCAGAAATAAATTTCCTTCACAGTTCTGTAGGTCAGGCCTGGCATGGTCGATTTCTAGAGAGATCTCTTCCTGCTTTCTTGCTATGCCCTCCCAGGCCTTTTTGCAGTGTATGGAGGGAGGCACTAGCAAGGGTAGGGGGACTGCGTCTTCTTCTCATAAGGCCACCAGTCCCATAGGATTAGGGCCCTACCCTTAAAACCTCATTTAACCTAACTACCTCCTGACAACACTGGAGGTTGGAGTTTCAACGTTTCTATTTTGAAGGGACACAATGCAATCCATGGCAAAGTGTTTCCTTAGAGAACACTGTCAGAAGCCTGCCTAGTTATTTCCACATAACTCCTTCCCGACAAAACCCCAATTTTGTTTGGGTATCTGCCCATCCCATGCTTACCATCAGAATGCAAAAAGAGAGCTCATCCATTCTCCTTGCAATTGATTAATTTAGGAATAAGGGTAATGCCCAATTTTGGCCAGAAATATGCGACAGCCTATTGGGAGATTTTGGAACAATCTCTTCCTACCTAAAAAAGATCTCTAGGAAGAAATGGTCACTCCTCTTCTTAAGGACACTGCTATTCTAGATTTGAGGCTGGAACCTACTTTAGCCATCTTTCCTGTCAGCCTGACTATGAAATCAACATTGGTCATGGCAGAGGAAAAGATGGGAAAATATGGGCCTTTGAAGCCATCACTGAGCTGAGCTACTGAATCAACAAATGCTGAAGTATAACCAAGGTCTGAACTCAATATCATGGAATGACAAGATTTCTTGGAGCATATGCCTAACATGTGCTGGGCTTTGGGTTCGATTCCCAGCACTATAAAAAATAAATAAATAAATGAGATTCTTATTGCTTAAATCATTTAAATCAAAGTGAATGCTATGTGCAGCTAAAGTCATCATAAATAACATAATTTGCTAGAAAAGTTAATATATAAAGGCTTTAAAATCACTTTCTTAGAAATTTAAGACATATATTAATATCTCAAAGATCCTAAGACATCCTATGGTTAAAAAAAAAGGCTTTACTGTGTTTGAACTAGAGCTCCCCAGATTTGTTTGAGCATAGAATCCTTTTATTTTCTTTATTTAATTAGTCATGTTACCCATAATAAGAGGTGATAGTTGTTGAAAGATACCCCCAGATCCCAGCTGGGGCAGACTTCAAAATATAGACAAATGACATAGTTTGCATCAAAGAAAATACAGCAAAAATTCCCTAAGGGCAGAACTTTTAAAGTCTTCAATGTCCAATATCTTTTCTTTTCTTTTTCTTTCTTTTTTTTTTTCCTATACTGTCTGATGGTTTAATTATCATTATAAATGCCTTTTGTCCAAGTCTACTAAAACTTGCCATGGGAACATCAGATTTGGAGTCAAATTTCACTTTAACCTGAACACATGGGATCCCAAAGCCAAAAGATTTGTAGACCTTCAAGATGCTGTAATTAACATACAATTAAAAAAACTTTCTAGGCATCATTTTGGTAGAGATATTATAGCTGGAAGCTACTAGGGTTTAGGTAAGTGGTCCCCAGAGATCCATATGTAAAAGCTTCTTTCCTGGGGTGGCAGTATTAGGAGATACTGTGGACCTTCCTTTAAGAGATGGAGCCTTATAGAAAGTGCTTAGGTCACAGGGGGTGTGAACTTGGAAAGGGTGAGGGACTACTTCCATCTTCTCATTCTCTGTTTCTTGGCTTATGATATGCCTACTGGCTCTATGCCTACATACACTCCTGCCATGATGGGCCACCCTTACCAGAGGGTAGCCCAATCAGTGTGGCTACCTGATCTTGAAATTAAACCTCTACACCGTGAACTAAATAACCTTTTCTCTTTTCATTTTTTAAATTTTATTTATTTATTTATTTATTTATTTATTTATTTATTTATTTATTTTTGTAGTACTGGGGATTGAACTCAGGGGCATTCTACCTCTGAGCTACACCCCTAGCCCTATTTTTTATTCTTTATTTTGAAACAGGGTCTCACTAAGTTGCGGAGGACCTCACTAGGTAGCTGAGGCTGGCCGAGAACCCGGATCCTCCAGTCTCAGCCTCCCAAATGCTGGGATTACAAGCATGCGCCACCACACCCGGCTACCTTTTCTCTTTTAAGTGAACTGCCTCAGGTATTTCTTTGTAGCAATGCAAAGCTGACTGAGATAGGGATCTTTCATGTACTAAGTCCGATGAACTAAACAATATTAAATCTTTTAGTGAAAGAAAAAACTACCAACCCCAATGAAAAAACAGGCACTACAGCATGACCTTACCTACAGAACAGTCCAAAGAGCACACTTGTACATATGTGTGCCTACTTTGGTCCCAAGTGACCACAAGCAAGCTCAACCAGCCAGAACTCCAGAAGATCCTGCCCACATGCCCTTGGCAAGATACCATTCAAGTAGCAATTGTCATCACTGTGATTCTACAAGTACTTGTGAAATGTATGATTAACATCTGTCTTTTCTATTTGTCTATAAAGCCCATGAGTACAGAGACCTTATCTCTTTCTACCCACTAATCCATCCCCAGTTCCCATATAGTGCCCAGCCTACAGTAAGCTATCAAAAAATGCCTGATGAAAGGATGAATAAATGAGTGGATGGGGCATTTAAAAATTTCATAGATCAACTGAAGAAGCGAATCACTCATGCTTAAGTGACTATAACAAAAGAATAAATTTATGCTCATCATAAAATAATGTCTAAAAGTGGAAAAGAACATGTCAAAAACAGTATATTTGTATCAGGTTCTGCAGAAAGAACTAAATGACAAATTATAGAAATACATGTATCTTTCCTTGTGTATATCTTTTACCTAAGACCTTGCTAGCTTGTTCCTTTTGTGCCTAGCTTGATGGAATAGGGACCGTGATTCGATCAGCAGAGTGTCAATTCTTAGAGGATTGTCTGCTGTATGCCTGAAAACTAGCATATCATCCGCTCATAGTAACTACTCACCACTATTCATTCCATGATTTCTCTTGTCTGTTGGGCATCACCAAGGTTAATGAGTCACAAAACTTGTCTGGGATGCAGGAAGTTAAGTTTTCAGATACACAGGGACACAGACACAGAGCATAGGTTTCCAGAACACTCTGTTTCTAAACCATCATCACAGAAATCTGAAAGTACCTCAAATTGAATGATCTGAATCAGATGTGTAAGGCGCTGCTGCAATCTGGCCAGGCAAGTGGAGAGCAAAAGGAGAAACATGAAAAAAGAGATCCCAAGACTACAGTCAGGTAGACACGGGACTCCACTGGTATGTATCGCCCTTTGCAAACTCCGAAGCCTAGGTCCAGACAGCTTGACGAATGGCCAGAATCACCGAGAACACTGAGGAAGAGGATGAAGGGGGTGGAAGAGTTGATATATGAGGAGAGAGGTTTGTGAAAAATCTAATTATGAAGAGACCCAGCCAAATGATGAGTTTATTGAGAAAGTGCAGATGTGCTGCTGGTTTGCACTCATAAGCAAACCCCAGAGCAGGATAAGAAGAAAGTAAGTCATTCCAACAGGATGTGAGTAGGAGTGAAAGGAAGAAATAAAAAATAGGAAAGTCAAGAGCCAGTGTCGGGACAGAACTCACAGGAGAATGTGCAGCTCCCAGAGATCCTACTCCATGCCTGGCAGTCCCATTTCCAGATAGAGAACTTGGAAGCTGGCCCCAGTTACTCTCTGCTATGTTGCTTCCTTGGCCCGATGGTCTGGCCAGAAAGATTCTGTCATTCCCAATTAGCATGACTGGTTAATGTAAATAGCTTTTGTGCTTATGATAGGAGTACAATTAGGATAAACATAGAAACTATTCCAAATTAAAAGGTTTTGAATGACCTTTGAAATCTGGCTAAAATTAACTTAAACCATGGGAAAATTAAAAGAGCGCTTAGACACCATGTTTTACCCACTGGTCTTCTCCACTAGATGGAGAAACAGTGCTTCTTGTTCAGATGCCCAACTACTTCTCCATGTTGCCAGCTTCTTCCAGAGTCAAGATCAGCAAAAGACATAAGCGGGTCAGAGTGACACCTTCAGTTTGACACCTTCTAATTTAAAAAAAAAAAAAAAAAAAAAAAGCTAAATGGGATTCTTTACCCAAGCGACCACAATCTCCCCTTTCTAAAACCATATTCTCTGGCCTTTGTTTTTGTGCTTGTACTCTCTCGGGTACACCAGTATTCCATTTGGTCATCTCTTCTCTTGGAAGATGAAGGCTTGGAGCAAGCTGAGCAATGATAAGGGACAAAGCCACCTTCCTCTCGGTGACCTCTCTGAATAGATCCAGGGAAAGCAGACCCACCTGAGATGGAAAGTGGTCCCAAAGGTTCCTTCAACCCGCGTCACACCAGCTGGTGCGACTGCATTCACTGATAAACCAGGATGATATTGTTTCTGTACTCACAATTACTTATCTTTCTAAAAAGTATCAGATTCAGTTTAAAATTTAAAAATATATTTTTTATTAATTGGTGCATTGTAATCATACATCTTTGTTGGGTACAAGCTAATAAAGGCATATATGCACACATTTCTCATTTAACCCCTTCCCCAATTCCCACCCCATTCCCTTGCCCTCCCTCCTTCTCAAGTTCAGTTTAGGGATTGACTTTGATATATTTGTGAAAGTACATCATGTGCATTAGGGTGTCCCCAACTTGTACATCCCCTTCAGTTAAGTCAACTTCTTTGCTTATCTACGGTTTCTCCTTTTTCATCTGGAGTCCCTCTTATGTCGCATCATCTCCCTAGCATCTGCATATTAGGGAGAACATATGTTTTTTTACTCTTTCTGACTGACTAATTTCACTTAACATAATGTTTTCCAGTTGCATCAATTTCCCTGCAAATAACATGATTTTGTTCTTCTTTATGGCTGAGTAAAATTCCATTGTGTACATATCCCATAGTTTGCTAACCATTCATCTGTCGATGGACATCTTGGCTGTTTCCATAGTTTGGCAATTGTGAATTGTGCAGCTATAAACATAGATATACTTGTGTCAGTTTGATAGTTTGGTTTCCATTCTTTTGGGTAGATACCCAGAAGTGGTATTGCTGGATCATATGGTAGTTTCATTCCTATTCATCTGAGGATCCTCCATACTGTTTTCCAAACAAGTTGCACTAATTTGCAAACCAACAATGTATTAGGGTTCCCACTTCTTCACACACTCGCCAGCATTTATTGTTGTTCGTGTTTTTATGATTGTCATTCTGTTTGGAGTTAGGTGAAATCTCAAGGTAGTTTTCATTTGCATCTCTCTGATTGCTAATGATGTTGAACATTTCCTCATATATTTATTGGCCATTTGTATTTCTTCTTTTGTGAGGTGTCTATTTAGATCCTTTGCCCATTTTTTGATTGGGTTATTTTTTTTTCTTAGCTGTGTGTTTTGTGAGTTCTCTGTATATCCTAGATATTAGTCCTCTATCAGAAGAGTAGCTGGCAAAAATTTTCTCCCACTCTGTAGGCTATCTGTTGAGGTTCTTGATAGTTTCCTTTGCTGTACAGAAGCTCTTCAGCTTAATGCAATCCTGTGTGTTGATCTTCCTTTGAGTTGTTTGTGCTTTGGGGGTCTTGTTGAGAAAGTTTTTACCTGTGTCTATGTGTTGTAGTGTTGGCCCTATGCCCTCTTCAAGTAGCTGCAAGGTCTCTGGCCTGACTTCTAGATCTTTAATGCACCTTGAATTTACTCTTGTGCAAGATGAGAAAGTGAGGTTTATTTCCATTTTCCTGCATATGGTTAACCAGTTTTGCCAACACCATTTGTTAAAGAGGCTATCTTTTTTCCAGTGTATGTTTTTGGCTCCTTTGTCAAAAATCAGTTGATGATAAGCACATGGGTCTGTTTCTGAATCTTCTATTCTTCTCCATTGGTCTATGTGTCTGTTTTTATGCCAATACCATGCTGTTTTCATTACTGTGGCTTTGTAATAGAGTTTGAAGTCAGGTATTGTGATACCTCCTGCATGGTTCTTCTTGCTAAGAACTACTTTAGCTATCCTGGGCTTTTTGTTGTCCCAAATGAATTTAAGGACTAATTTTTCTATATCTGTGAGGAGTGAACTTGGTAATTTCATGGGTACTGCATTGAATCTGTAGATCACTTTTGGGGGGATGGCCATTTTGATGATATTTATTCTGTCTATCCAAGAGCATGGTAGATCTTTCCATCTTCTAAGGTCTTCATCGATTTCTTTTTTCAGCTTTTTGTAGTTTCCTTTATAGAGGTCTTTTACCTCTGTGGTTAGGTTTATTCCTAAGTATTTTATTTTCCAGGGTGCTATTGTGAGTGGAATTGATTTCTGGATTTTTTTTTCAGTGGATTTATGGTTGGTTTACAGGAAAGCTTCTCATTTTTTAAGATTGATATTGTATCCAGACACTTTGCTGAATTTGTTGATCAGTTCTATAAGTTTTTTGGTGGACTTTGTTGGGTCTTCTAAGTAGAGTATCATGTCATCTGCAAAAATGGATAGTTTTAGCTCTTCTTTCCCTGTTTTTACCCCTTTGATTTCCTTCTCTTCCCTTATTGCTCTGGCTAGAGTCTCAAGTACTATATTGAACAGAAGAGGTGATAATGGACATCCTTGTCTTGTTCCTGTTCTTAGTGGGAACACTTGCAGTTTTTCTCCATTTAATATGATGTTGGCTGTGGGCCTATTGTATATTGCCTCTATGATGTTGAGGTATCTTACTTCTATTCCAATTCTTTGCAGTGCTTTTAGCATGAATGGGTGTTGGATCGTGTCAAATGCTTTTTCAGCATCAATTGAGATGATCATATGATTTTTGTCTTTGATTCTGTTTATGTGGCGAATTACATGGATTGTTTTTCGTATGTTGAACCAGCCTTGCATCCCTGGGATAAACCCTACTTGGTTAGGTGTATAATTTTCTTGATGTGGTTTTGAATGCACAATGCTAATATTTTGTTTAGTAGTTTTGCATCTAAATTCATCAATTATATAGGCCTATAGTTTTCTTTTCTTGAGCTGTCTTTATTTGGCTTTGGAATTAATGGCCACCATGGCGGCTTGGGGCTGCTGCCGTGCAGATGGGCTCCTTTGCTCTCCCTGGTCTGCTCTGGGGTCTCTTCAGCTGTATTTCAATTCTTTTTGCTTTGTTTGCTTTTTTGTTGTTTTTTTTCTTCCAACAAGAAGCTGCTTTTATGGCAGATTTGACTCGAGTTCACAGCCCTGAGGAGAGGTTTTTCACTCAGACACCATCTTGGGCTCCTCCAAAAAATATTTTTAACTAAAGAAAATGTGAACAAAAGTGCAAAGCTCAAATCTATTTTTGGTATTTATTATGCCAGCTTTTAATAGTAAGATGAATAGAATAGATGTATAATAATGGACGAATTGCTAAATAAGGTTCTATGCATATGTGTGTGTATATATATATATATTTATATATATGCTTTCACCTATTATTTTTACCATTGTCTTATGCATTGAAAATATTTTAAATATTTTCCTAAAACATGCTATTTAATGACTGCATAGTGTTTAATATTTTATACATGCCATAATTTACTTCATCTGTACTCTGCAGTTCGGTTTTCAACTTATTTCTAATCTTTGGCTGTTAGAAACAATGTTTTCACAGGTATCTGTAAGCACAAATCTCTGATCATTTCTTTAAGAAGAATTTTTAAAATACAGTTCCTAGGTCAAAGTAATTTACACTCTTTTAAGGTTTTGCATCCACATTGACAACTCTGATGCATGGACAGACCTAACCAGACCCTCACCAAAACTCAGGTTGTTTTGATAGAGTGGCTCATATGATAGATAAAATGTGTGAGTGTTCCACACACATATGTGTACACTGCATCACTGTTTTAATTTTCAAACTAAACCATATAAATCAAATGATAAAATGCTTCATTATGCATTGTCATTTAAAATAATTATATTATGTATTTATGCTAAATGTGCAATATTTATATTTCATTATAAATAAGATCAATTACTCCCCCCAGTATCAGGTCATAATAGAGGTAAGAGTCTTCAACATATATAAACTTTAAAAGTAACAGAAACAAGTCAGTCATGGTGGCACACGCTTGTAATGCCAGTACTTGAGAGGCTGAGACAGGAGGATTGCAGGTAAGTGGCCAGCCTCAGCTACTTAGTGAGGCCCTCCACAACTTACTGAGACCCTGCTTCAAAATAAATAATTAAAAATAGGGCTTGGGGTGTAGCTCAGAGATAGAATGCCTCTGGGCTTCATCCCGAGTACCGAAAAAAAAAAGTAACAGAAACATTTAAAGCAGAGATAGACAAAGTGATCTATAAAAGAAAGAATGTTTTCTTTTCTACTATGTTTATCCTATTCCTGTTCTATTAATGTCACTTAAAAGCAGAACCTGTGGTCTCCTTGTTTTCTTCCTCAGTCATTTCCCTTTGTGGCTCATTTGGTTGTTTTAGCCTGTTTGTATTTGCCAGTCAATGAGTTCGTGATCTCCTTCAGTTCTACAAGCAGTTGCTGGAAATTTCCATCTGTTTCTTGAGTAGTATTTTCCTCTTCCTTATATTCTTAATCTGTCTTTTGTATGACCACTTGCTTGCATCATTTATTTATGTATTTATTTATTTATTTATTTATGATTGATTGATTGTACCTGGGACTGAGCCCAAAGCTTTGAACACGTTAGGCAGGCGTTCTACCACTGAGTCACACCTCCAGCACTATTTTATCTTCCATCTTTTATAAGGGTTCTCCCACCCACTCAGAGATCAGAGACGCACACACACACATGCACAAGCGCGCGCACACACACACACACACACACACACACAATCACTTTCTGTATTAACAATTCATTTCACATGAATGTGGTTCAACTACTAATCACACCATCACCACCTTATTTGATACCTGATCAGCTTCCCCTCAGATGTGCAATTGGACATGTGGGTATTGTAAGTTATATCTGATTTTACATAGCCCAACTGGGTCAGCTTTCACGTAGCCTACAGAAAGAGAAGGAAGGAGCTCAGGTGGCCCCAGGCTGTTTGGGTGCATTTATCTAGGAAGAATTTCCCACTTTTAGAAATTCAACCCAAGACACAGACATACCAAACAAACAAAGGCACAACATTAAAAAAAAATACCTTTGTTATTATTTTACATTTGAAGAAGTAGCTGTTGATTTAAAGAATAGATGCTTATTTGAAATCACATATTTTTCCTTATTATTTACTTTTCTACTATATAAATCTTAATGTTTCATCAAAAAACACTAAAATTGGCAATTAGTAGTAATTATTAGTAGGTCTAAACAAATACATGTGAGAAAAAACTTTCATAATTTCTTTTAAGAGCATAATAATTTCATAATCATAAAAATTTGATAATAATTTCTTTTAAGAGTTAAGAGCAACACACTTAAATCTTTTACAACTATTTGATATTATAGTTATGCTATATTGATGTATATCCTTAAGATACATAAGACTTTTTAAAAAGAAGATATAATGGAACTAATTAAACACGTATTACCTATATGTGATTGCAAGATATCAATAGCAATGCTTCAGTCCCTTGATACTGCAATAAAATTTTAATCTCTCCATTTACTTCTCTAACAATGCTTCTCTAAATAGCCTGTGCCCCTTAGGACATTCTCTTTCACATTGGGGCAAAAGTGAATATGGTCAGATGTAAGAGTCTCCTTGTCTTGGGGCTCTGTTCCTTTGGAGCTTTGCTTATACTTTTATGATGTCAGACTCACATGGTGATATCAAGGCAAAGTATATCCTCACTACAAGAGCATTCAAGCATGGAATACTTCATATTTTATTTACTTGCAGCACCAGGTTTTTATACGTGTAGGAATTCGTTTTCATTCAGAAATGCCTATCCGTTGTGTACACCCAGGCCTGTTACAGTAGACCAGTTCGTTTTCCTCCTATCAGGTTCTTAGCCTCTTATAATTTTATACTAAGTTCCACATGTTTAAAATGGCCATGACTCAAAACACTCCAAAGTTAAACCTCTGTCAGAGAAACGATTTTAAAACAAAGATAATCTGAACGTGTGAAATGAAAATTGAATCCCATAAAAGTAACTGTTTCAGCGAAGAAATTCAGAAAATCTTGTTTAATTTTGCTCTCTTTTCCTATTGATATTTTTTGAATTCTGAAGCAGTCCTATTTTCATATTTTTTCCATATTAGCATTCCAACCTAAAACGAGTAAGCGAAGTCCTTTGTCCTTTACTTGGATCCTTAATGTCCTTTCAAAGATCGTCAAAGAGCTTTGGAGAAACAGCAGATAAACCTGTTGTACGGTAATCTTTTTCCTCACTAGCCTCTTCATTGTATTTCCAAATTATAGAGGGACATTCTTATTATCTCACACTTGGAAAATATTTTATAGCAGGCCAATATTTCATTATCTTTTTACCACCAGTAACAATGTACCAAGGTATACCATCTTTATAGGCACACATCTAAAAAACTATTTCCTTCCATTTTTTTTTATATAGCCAAAAAATGCCCTTAACTGCTTCTGCATCTTTTGACGTCAACTTTTATTAGAAAAGCCTCAATGGTTTAGGTAAACAAATCACACTCCTTTTTAACAGCATTGTGTGCAACGTGTGGTGACCTCTAGCAGGTAAGGCCTTTTCACTTGCTTTATTAAAATGTTTGTAGATTAAATAGAAATTGCCAAATTCTACATTCCTTCTGTCTTCCAAAAAATATGCAGATGGATGAGTTTGCATTTGGATAAGAGTATCAACAATCTTCAGTTTTATGTTTCCTGTGGCTTCATTAAAATCTTCATAGAAATCAAGAAGATGGTTCAAAGCTCTACATTTTTTCCAAATCAAATATAGGGAGACTTTATTCCTGACACATTATTCAGTATTGTAGGAAGCATGATCATGCATAAGAACGAGCAGAATCAGCTCTACAGTATGAGACCTGAAATATCCATTTTAAAAACCTTCCCCTTTCTTTTCAACCACGGGATATTTTAATTGCAGTCCTCTGAGTCAGGAAACGTAATTCTACTGAGTTTCACAGAACATTCAAATGACCTGATAAATGCATGTTCATTCATGCAGCGTGTGATCAAACTAATTCTGCAGCCACTATTTATGTACAGGCATTGCTGTCTTTGGAAGGATGAAAAAACTAAACTGTCTTAGGAGTACTTGTTTGTCTCATCCCAGACTTGTGAGATTACCTCCACGGGCATTTTCAAGCTTCCTCCCTAGCCCTCCCAATCCTGAATTCCTGTCTACATATTGTGCATTATTCTTGGTCCTTGTTATTTCCTCCTTAATCCAGTTGCATTTTCCTTCCATCTGTCATTAAAAATTATACATCCATGTAGCCTTCTTTTCCAAGGATGTCTGTGTTGTGTTGGTATTGTATCAAGATCATTCTCACTTCCATTATCTAAACTCTCAGGAAACCTGTTCGTAATATTCACAATGTTTAAAACTAAACTAATCAGCAAACTTATCAGCGTTGGTAATTACCGTGCACTTAAGTTGTGCCCTGGAATTGCATCACTCTGAGTAGTGCAACAAGGCTTATTAGTCCATTACTGTGGCCACAAATCATGTTGTCAACATCCTGGGTCAGAGGACACAATAGCAACTACAGACAGTATGCATTTAGTCATCTATATCATAGCCACTCAACGCTAAAAACTACTGCTTTCAGCTCCTAATGGGGAGGTATACCATATGATTTTGTACTTTCCCCCCAAAACTTCCCACAACCAAGGCTATTGACATCTCACAAAAGGGGTTACCTAGGACATAAGATTTTCAGTGTAAACCCTGGAATCATCACACTCAAAATGGGCTGGTTGGTCACCCTCTCTTTTGGAATTTATTTTCAAGATCTGGTGACAAGTTCATTTCTCATGGGTAAGGGGATGGACTGGTCAGAGGGAGGAAATTCTTGAGCTGTCCATCATGCTTCTAATAGAGGGTGGAACCTGACAGGAATCACCAGACCTGGAGTTCATTTCCCCTCTCCACTTACCTCTCCCTAGCAGCTACATATGACTTCCCCTCTAGAGAAAGGAAAATATTAAATAATACTGATAATCATGGGGCACCGAGTTATAATTCTGTAAAGTCATGGGCTCCTCAAGAAGTCTTGCTCTTTGCATTTTTATATTGCTACGAGCATTTGTTTCCTATCTCACCAGCCCACATCCCTCTTTTTCTTGGAAATAGGGCCTTCATTTTACATTAAAATACAGGTAGAGGCCACCATTGAACATGGTGCATGCACTTTAAAAGGTCAGCAGGATCAATGACAAAAACAAAGACAAATGACCCAATTAAAATATGGGTAAAGAAATTGCACAGACCTTTCTCCAGGGAAGACATACAAACGCTTAATAAACATATAAAAAATGCTCAACACCATGAGTCAACATGGGATGCGTATCATAAGAGATAACACTTCACACAGACTGGGATGACTAAAATAAAAAATAAAAAGGGGGAAATAGAACTAGTGTTGGCAAGGATATGGAGAAGTTGCTGGAACCCCTTGTACATTCCCAATGGGAATATAAAATAATACAGCTACTATGGAAGAGATTTTGGTTGTTACTCAAAAAGTTAACCATGGAATTACTGTATAGCCCAGCAATTTCACTCTCAGGTATACGTCTGAAAGTAATAAACTCAGGTGGTCAACCAAATACATATACAAGCATTTTCACATCAGTGCTATTCATAGTAGCCAAAAGGTAGAAATAACTCAAATATTCATCAGCTGATGAATGGATACACAAAGTATACAATGGACGATCATTCCCCCTTAAAAAGAAATGAAGTATGAATAGATGCTACAGTATGGATGAACCTTGAAAATAGTACACTAAGTAGAAAAGCTAGACACAAAAGGCCACATGTTAAATGATGCTTGGACACAAATTGTCCATCATGGACAAATATATAGAAACGAGAAGCAAATTAGCGGTTGGCAAGGGCCAGGAGACAGGGGTAAAGGGCAAGAATGGAGGGTTCTTGCTTAACAGGTATAATATTTTCTTTTTGGAGTGATGAACACATTTTTTAACTAGATAGAGATTGTGGTTATACAACACTGTGAATGTTCTAAGTGCCACACTTTAAAGTTGTTAATTTTACGTTATATGAAATTTGTCTCAAATTAAAAAAAAAAAAAGGCAGCAGGAGATGTTTATGACCTAACTCTGAAAGCATTTATAATGTAACCATAAATAAAAAATGCAATGTAACAGCAGTACTTTAGGACAACCAGGTTTTTTTTTGTAAAATAATAAGAATAATAATATGTATTACAAATACATGCACATTGGTGTTCGCATAAAGTAATTTGAAAGCATTACAAGGAAAGTATTCAGAAAAGTTATCTCTGGAGAGTAGAATTACAAGAGTTATTCACTTCATATGTATTAGTTTTTTAAAAAATATATAAAACTTGTAACAGACTTTTAAGAAGTAATTATTGATTCCTCCCACACATAAAATGAGTAAATTATCACCAATTTTCAACCTACCGATCTATCTAAGTTCTTTTTTTCTTTGGTCTGTGATTTTTAAATTTCACCATTAACAATTTTAAAAAAATATTCCATCTCCATCTGTCCTTTATCCCCCTTCACTTTAACAGCTATCCTCCCACGCCAGTGGATGAAAGTAATTTTGTTGAAAATGGGAATGATGAGGTGAACCTTGCATCCTTCCCCCAATCTGGACCCTACAACACTATATCTGTTAGAAATGCCTTGACGCTTCTAGCATATGGGTGACCCTTAATTTCTTATCCCTGAATGCTTGAGGTCAAAGGGAGAGGATGTGTTCTAAAATGAAGTAGCTTTCTGAGCAGATGCTTGAAGGAGATGGTGAATGCAAGTGACAATATACAGCTGCAACAAGGCGGCAGGGTTGACCACACCCTAGGAAGTGCATTAGTAGAGCAGTACCAAACGTTGTAGTCACGTGTGGCCCGTATATAATCCTGGCAGCTGTAGAGAAGAATTTTTGAGAGGCTGAGAATGAGGAATGAAGGGTAACATTCTTTATGGAGGCTTGTTAAATCCACCCCATTGCTCTGGGCTTTTATCTGTTGAATCCCATTTAAATTTCACAAGAGTCCCATAGGACAAGTCCAATTATACTCATGTTAAAAGTGTGGGAATTGAGGCTCAGCAACATTAAGGAACTTTCTCAAGATCCGCAAAAGAGGGAAACCCAAATCTATGAATTCTAACCTAATATTCTTTTCAATAGATTAGGAGGCTTTCAATACAACATTCTTTCAAGTCCTAGAGTCTCAAAGAATGTGATAAGATAGAGACATTTGAGGAGCAAGATAAAGACAAAAGTCTGGATTTTCAAATTCTCCTTCCAACTGGGTAACTTTTATCTGTATTATCTTTTGTAGAGCATTCTATGTAAGGATAGCAAGGATCCTATGTGAGAAAGCAAGGATCTTCTACTTGGAAAAAAAAAATATATATATATATGTATATGTAAATGTTAGCCACACACACACATATATATATATATGTGGCTAGTTTATGGATATGGATGTGTGTTGGTTTTCATAGGAATGTGTGAGTTTGAACCATAGTTTAGATGTTTTTGCTGAGAAGCACAAAAGGAAAATGCAGCATTTTAACTTTATTCTACACAGTATTAGTATCAACAGACTAGTCATCTTCAATTTATAGATAGAAGCAAAGCCTGGGACTGCACAAATCAAGGAGCTTATGTGCACTGAAAAGAGAGTAGGGATTTAGGGTCAGAAACTCTGACTTGAATCTTCATTCTGGTATGACATCAGAAATGTTGCTAAACATCTCTCAGGCTATTTCCTCATTTGTAAATGGTGGCAGAAATGCCAACTTCCTGGTGATATTGTGAAAAATTTATTAAGATAATATACTTGAAAACTTCTGGCATATCTTGGGTACCTAATTAGTGTCCCATACTTATTAATACTGATGATCACTGGACATTTTGGAAACTCTGTAGTAATGACACCCTTTGTCAGACTGACTCACAAGAGGCCTTTAGAGCAGCCACATGATCCCAGATCAGATTGGCTCTCAAGAGTAAAATACCACTCCCACAGCAAATGTTAGACTGCCCTCACATTTGATGCTACACTTGAAATGGTAGCTTGGAAAGATAGGATCAATCTTTATAGTGCCATTATTTTTCCCTTTTATTGATCATAACCTAAGGTCCAAAGATATGTGCATATATATATATATTTTGGGGGGGGGGGAATGCATGATATTCTCAAACCCATCTGGTGACATGGTAAATGTACCACCTTCTAAATATCAGAGTAAATTCACTTCTCCAGGACGCTCTTAAGCCAGTTGTTGTCATGAAGCACCACTCTATAGACAGTCCTCAAAGGGTAATTTTCAGGGTCAGAAAAATATTTTTTATTTTGGACTCCTCTTTTTTTAAGAAACAAGAAATGACATTAGAACTCCATTTGCCCTTTTGAAACAAAACTCTGAAGGTAAGAATGTGTATAAAACTCCATGGAAAATCAAAAGGCTTCCAAAACACACTTTTCTATTTCTGCTTCAAAAAACAAAATCATTATTGACCCGATGACTAATTGTCCAAGAAACTCACTTTGGCCTTCACCAGCAACTCTGATCAGAAAAAGAATACTAATAGGATGTGACTTGGAGTAAATATTTATCCTCATCAGAAATAAAATTTAAGTCAATATTTGGATTTCTCCATACAACAGAAAGGAAAAAGAGCAAATTGAAATTTTTAAAAGCTATTTTCTTTGAGCTTCTTGGAAATAACATATCTATAAATAAGAAGAAATTATAACTCTCCTTTCTATCTTCAGGAATTAGGCTAACTGGTAGAAGGGGCAATCTGAGCTGTAATACCCACAGCTACCAAGAGAGGGCAGTGGGTTGCGTGTGCTCAGGATTAGTGACTTGCCGGGTCTGGAGCTGCCTTTCATGTTTCTCTGCCTCATTGACTCTTGATCTTGTTTCAAAAACACTGCTTTGCCCCATTGCTACCGTCTGATCATTTTTCACTTTTCCTCTCCCTCTTTCACATTTTAATTCTGCAACTGTATTATTTAACTCTGTAACAGCATCCTGTAATTGGGGGACCTTGGTATTAACTCGGAAAAGCATTTGAGGGGGATTCATTTGGCCTGCAACATGCCACATAAAATGTGATCTTATTACGTGTGATGATGATTACTATGATTAGGGTGGATTGTTTTCAAAGACAAATTATTTCAACCTCAAGGAAAGAGAGGCCTGCGGCTGCTTCTTTTCACTTTAGAGCCATTGGGCTCTAGTAAAACTGTCCACTGCACATGTTTTATTTATTTATTCTAGTCATTTAATCATTTCTGTTTTTAAATCATATTGAGGAAAAAAAAAAAAAGTCATCGTGCTGCAGCATGGTGCGATGAAAACAGACTAATATAGCAAGTCAGGAGACCCGGAATGTTATTTGAGCTCTCTACCCACTACTTGTGCCAATTACAGGAAATTACCTATTTTGGATTCACCTTCTCCATCTATCGAGTGAAGAGGTTATGGGATTGAGCACCCTCTACTTTCCCATCTGCATAAAATATTTGAGGATCCTACAGAATTTAAAATAAGTCGGTATGTAGAAGGCTAAATTTTTTTTCTCTCTGTAGAGTCTCACAGAAATATTTAAACTAAAAAAAAAAAAAAATGTTATCAGCTCTGAGAAACAGAATGGAGCATCCCAAAGTAAAATGTTTTAAGTTCTGATAGCTGGAGACAGGACAGAAGCCTGACAAACACTTGGAGTAACTCACTATCCCAGAGAAATGAGAACTCAAGGTGAAAACAACATGAGACTCTTTTGGACAAGCACAAGTCTGAGTACCTTCCTCCTTCACATGCCTGCATGTGAGACATCTCCAGGTTTGTTCTTGATCACACACACCTGAGAATTAGCCCTGATGGGAATCATTTTACCCATCATATCCAAGATAGCAGTAAAATAACAAAGCTGTTGTTATGGCTATAAATGGTTCCACTACACTACTCGTCCAGGTTGCCAGACATAAACTGCTAACATAGTAACTACAAGGGTTTCCTTTTTTTCTTCCTTTAATCTAACTCCAGAAATTCTGCTATGAAATATGTAAGTGGAGACCTATACCAAACACCAACTTCATCCAATGGGACTGTTTCCAATTACAACTAATACTGTAAAAGAACAGATCTGCTCCTGTAAGTCTGAGCAAGCAAAGAAAACTATTCTTCGATTCAGAAAGAAGAGGTTATTGATTTTCTGAATTCTCTAGAGGTATCTCCCTGTGAAGTAAAGTAACTTAGAAAAAGGGAACTGAATCCTGAAGCACCCAATTTGCATCCTTAGGAATATTCTAGAGGACATTTGTGTCTATGACACTAGAGCAAACTGTCACTAGGCCATAAATGTAAGAATATTAAAAACTGAATAGATGTGAGATACATAGTTATGGGTGTGAAACTTTGTTGGAGGCAGTCAACAGCATACAGGATGTAGCAGAAAATTGAATTATTCACACTGAAAACAAACATAAGCAATTTGCCTAGAATAAATAAATAAATAAATAAAACCAAGGTGACAAAGAGAAGGAAAAACAAGAGAGGGGAGAAAAAAATAAGCTTAGAAGACAAGATATACCATCCATCTCTAAGTTTGCCTTATATTAATATCAAACTTTGTATTTGCCCCAGCCAAGGCAGTCTCTTGCTGGTGTGCATGGTCTCATGGTTTTCTTTGCCCCCAATGCACTCTTGCTCCATTCCCTCCATCCTTTGTCCCTAACACTGATCTATTAATGTAAACTCATCTGTCCAGACTCCAGTTCCTTTTTGAAGGAAGAAATGCATTACCTAATTATCCACGGTAGTGTTGTTAGTTCAATGCATGTGTCTATAGCCAACCAAATCACATATATTTTAGATAGTCCTGCAGTTGTTTCCATTGAGTTTTGGTTTTCATAATCATAAAAGTAATGTCTAATGATTACAGAAAAGATTTAGGTTAATAATGTATAGAAATAGCTTCTATAAAGGTTTTACTGTGCATATTTTTTTATGCAAAGAGAGGTATTTTAACTGTATATTAACACATATTGGAACACAATAACATATAGATTTAAAGTATACAGTATGATAAGATTTGGCATATGTATACATACCCTTGAAACATGATCACAACACAGATAATGAATACATCCACAATACTCCAAAGTTTCCTCTTGCTTCTTTGTCACTCCTCCTCCCACCCCTACTTTAGCCCAACCCTGTCTCCAGATGGCCATTCATGTGCTTTCTCTCACCAGAGTTTATTTGCCATTTTCTAGAATTTAACATAAATGGAATCATACAGTCTGTATTTGGGGGGGGAGGCGGGGGGGGGGGTCTGGCTTCTTCCACTCAGCATAATTATTTGCAGATTCTTTCCTGATGTAGCACATATCAGTAATTTGTTCTTTTTATTTCTGAGCAATATCTCATTGTACAGAAATACTACAGTTTATCTAGTCACCAGTTGATGGATAGAAGTGTCTCCAAGTTTTCCACTGTTATAAATAAAACTACAATGAGCATTGTAGACAAGTCTTTGTAAGCATATCCACTTTGAATTCTATCATGTAGACACCTAGAAGAAGAGTGTCTGGATCATATGGTGGGTATATGTTTACTTTTTAAAAACTACCAGGCTGTGTTTCTAAAGTGGACGGGTCCAGTTCTTCCCCATCTTTGCCAACCCTTGTGATGGTCAGTCTTTTTATTTTTATATTGATTGATTGATTGATTGATTGATTGATTGATTGATTGCAGTACTGGGGATTAAACCTAGAGGCAATTCGTTTAGAGATCCATTCCTACCTTGGACACCCCTGACTGAGGTGCGTTCTTGTCATGTATGCATTAGACAGAATGAGTCAAAGGCACGTTGACTGTGTGTGTGTGTGCATGTGTGTGAGTGTGTGTGTGTGTGTGTGTGTGCGTGGGTGTGTATGTGAACTGAGGAACATTCTGTCTCTGAGCTACACTCCCAGTCCCCCCCTTTTTTGTGGTACCAGAGATTAAACCCAGAGGTATTCTACCTCCAAACTATACCCGCAACCCTATTTTTTATCCTTTATTTTAAAACAGGGTCTCACTAAGTTGCAGAGGATCTCACTAAGTAGCTGAGGCTGGCCGTGAACCTGCAATCTTCCTGTCTCAGCCTCCCAAGTACTGGGATTACAAGCGTGCACCACCACGCCCAGCTCCAAAGTGGAGGGTTCCAGTTCTTCCCCATCTTTGTTAATCCTTGGGATAGTCAATCTTTTTCATTTTAACCATCCTGTAGGCATACAGTTGCTGTCACTTTACAGTTTAAATATGTATTTTCCTGATGAAATATGATGTGCATTTTTATATGCATATTTTCCACATAAATATCCTCTTTGGTGACAAATCGCTTGCTCATTTCCTTGCATATTGTTCATTTTATTATGAAATCTTAGTGTTCTCTATATATACAGGATAAAATTTAATGAAGCATATGTGATTCACAAATATTGTCTCCCGGCCTGTGGCCTGTGTCCACTTTTTCTTAACAGTGACTTTTGGGGACCAGAAGCTTTTAATATTGATGAAATTCAATGCATGAATTTATTACTTCATATATTTTCCTTTGGATGTTGTAGCTAAAATTTTTTTGGCCTAGCCAAAGGGTAGAAAGGTTTTCTTCCAGAAATTTTGTAGCTGTGGATTATACATTTATGTCTGTTATCTATTTTGTGTTAATCTTTCTTTGTGGTATGAAGTATAAGCTGAAATTCATTCTTTCACACATGGATTTCCAGTTTTCCAAGCAACATTTATTGAACAGATGGTTGTTTCTCCACCAAATTTACCTATGCCAAAAATCAATTGTCTACATATGCGCAGGTTTATAGCTGAACTGTCTGTTCTGTTCTAACCTGTTGATCTATTTGTCAGTCTTGACACTGATACCACATTGTCTTGATTGCTGTAGCTTTGTAATACATCTTGAAATAAAATATCGTTACTCCTCCAATTTTTCCCTTCTTTTTAAAAATTACTTTGGTTATTCTACATCCTTTGCATTTCCAAATGAATTTTTAAACTAATTTATAAGTTTCTATTTTAAAAAAAAACTTGCAATTTTGACTTAGAAGGCATTGAATCTATGATACATTTATGAAAAAATTGACACCTTAACAATACTGAGTTTTCTGAGCCATGAACTCTGTTCAGCTCTCTATTTAGTTCCTACTTAATTTGTTTCAGCAAAGTTACGTGCTTTGCAGCAGATAGGTTTTTGCATTTTTCATCAAAGTTATTTGTCCTGGAGTATTTATATATTTAATGGTTTTGTAAACTGTATCTTCTAAATTTTAACTTTCCAGTAGTTTTTTTTTGCACTATTTAGAATATGATTTATTTTTATATGTTGATCCTGCATCCTGGAACCTTAATAAACTTACTAATTCCTAGAGCATTTTTGTGTGTAGATTCCATCATAATTTCTACGTAGACAATCACCAGCAAATAGTATGTTATTGCTCTTCTGTTAGCAATGTATTTTATTTATTTTTCATGCCTTTTGCCAGTGACTAGATTTCTAGTCTAATACCAAATAGTAATAAGAGCAGATGTTCTAGTCTTGCCTTTGACCTTACTAGGGTCATTGGTCTTTCACCATGAAATACAATGTAACCCAACAATTTCCATAGATGTTATTTACTGAGAAAGTTCCCTTCTATTTCTAATGCATTGAGCTTTTAGTCAGAAAATAGTGAATTTTGTCAAATATTTTTTCTGGATCTGCTGAGATAATCATGGTGTTAGGTTTCTAATTAGAAAATTATATTTCATTATTTCTACATGTTAAACCAATCTTGCATTCCTGGGCTAAATTCTTGATCTTTTTCTATACTGTTGATACCAATATGCTAAAAATTAGGTTAAGGATATTCACATCTCTGCTCATAAGAACTATTAGTTCGTGGTTTTCTTTCCTTGTAAAGTCTTGCATGATTTGGAATCGGTAATTTTGGCTACAAAAATAAGTTGGAAACTATTCCCTCTTTTTCAATGTTCTGCAAAAGTTGTGTAAAAATGCTATTACTTACTTTTCTGTGTGTGTGGTGCTAGGGACTGAACCCAGGGGCATTCTACCTCTGAGCTACATTCCAGCTCTATTTTATTTTTTTTTTGGAAATGGGGTTTTGCTAAGTTGATGAGAGTCTTACTACTTGCTGAGGCTATTACTTACTTTGTAAATGTTTGGTAGATGGCCAGTGAAGCCATCTAAACCTATACTTTTCTTTGTGGAGATCAGTTAACTCTTTATTCAACTCACTTAATAAATACAGGGCTACTTAAGGTTATCTCTTTCTTCTTGAGTGACCTTTGATAGATATGAGTGTCAATAAAATTTTCCATTTCATCTCAGTTGTCAAATTTATTGGCATCATTTTCCTTCTGCCTGAAGTTTTCTTTTAACATTTTTTGTCATAAAATTTCCTGTTGATGAATTCTTTTATCTTTTTTATGTTTGAAAAGTCTTTATTCCATTTGTGTTTTTAAAAGCTATTTTCACTGAGTATAGAATTCCAGACTTTGAAGTGCTGCTTTACTGTTTCTTCACTTGTATGTATTTCCAAAGAGAAATTTGTTAGGTTCTAGCCTTTGTTTCTATGTACATAATGCATTTTTAACTTCTCTGATGCCTTAAAGATATTTTTTCATTGTCATTGGTTTTGAGAAATTTTATTGTGACTTGCCTTGAAGTCGTTTTCTTCGTGTCTTGTGCTTCTGATTCGTTGAGCTTCCTTGCTCTCTAACTTTATAATTTTCATCATACTTCAGAGATTTAAGCCATTATTTCTTCCAATATTTTCTGGTCTTCCACCTCTCTCTGTCTTCTCTCCAGAGATTCCAAATATGTGTATATTCAGATGTTCAAAGTTGCTCGATGGTTCATTTCTTCATCATCTTCTTCTTTTCCTTCTCCTCCTTGCTGTGCTTCATTTTGGGGGAATTTCTGTTGCTGTATCTTCAAGTTTATTTTCCCTTCTGCCATGTCTAATTTTCCTTCATCCAATCCAGTGTACTCATCTCTTGCACAATATAGATCTCATTTCTAGAAATTAAGTTTGCTCTTTTTAGATATCTTCTGTGTCTTCACTTCATTTTCCAACATATAAAATGCAATTAGAATAAGCTTTTTATGGTTTTGTCTTCTTGCCTGATAATTCTAGTATCTCTATGAATTCTGGACTGCTTTTGGTAAGTAATATATCTATTCATTTGGCTGGTATTTTCCTGTTTCTTTGCAAGCTTGATAGTTGTTACTTAGATTCAACATATTGTGACTTCTCCCTTGTTGAGTGTGGAATATTTGAGGATTCTTGTAAATATTCAGAGGCTTTGACCTGGAATGCAGCTACATTATTTGGAAACAGTGTTATCCTTTCAGGTCTTACATTTAACATTTGTTGGGCAGGATCAGAGAAGTGCTCACACGAGTACTAACCACTCTTCAATACTGAGTCAAGACCCTTCTGTGTACTATACTCAATGCCCATGAATTAGGAGATTTTCCAGTCAGCCTTGTAGAACCATTATTTTCAGTCCTATGTGTGTTCCAGACATGGTTCTCTTCTTCACTTTCAGCTAGTATTTACTTGGCTTTGGGTAGTTTCCCCACAACTATGCTTTGGTCAATATTCAGCTAAAAGCTTAAGGGGAAATCTCTGAAGATGGCCAGAATTCTCATTCTCTAAGAATCTCTCTTTTTTTTAGTGCTCTGTCCTATAAATTCTATGCACCTTGGTGTCTCTCAGATCTCAGACTGTCTCAACTCAGTTTCCTTAACTCAGGGGAGGTGGGGTCTGCTGGGCTGCACCCAGATCCTTCCCCCACCCCACTTTCCCTGCACTGCAACCTGGAAACGTTCTTCAGACAGTAAGCTGGGGAAATTTAAGAGTTCATCTTTCAAAGATCACTGTCCATTATTGCCAGATGTCCATATCTTTAAAAACATTGTTTTATGTATTTTATCTCAGTTTTTTTTTTCAGGTGGAAAGATAAATCTAACCCATTTTTCTATCTTGGCCTGAAGCAGTTATGTGAATATTTTTTACATGAATTTTGAACCTTATTTTTACTAGTCAATATTTTATCTGAAGCTATTTCCCATGGCAAACATCATTCCTAGGCTATTTTTTGTGTGTTGCTATATAATGTTATGATGAATAAATATATCACTTTTACCAAGCATTCCCTGTTATTGAAGTTTTTCTGGTTATAATATTTCCAATTATAAGTAACTTTGTGATTGATATTTTTGTGCACAGACCCTTGTCTACCTTCCACAATGATTCTTCAGGACAGTTTTCAAGAAGTGAAAAAAAATTGAGTTAAGGAATGGGGAGTTTCTTCTAATTTGGGCATTCATCACCCCATTCTTTTCATGAAGATTTCATCAGTCTACTTTCACAGCAGCATGCAAGTGCCCATCTTATTGAATTCTCACCAATAATAAATGTAATCATTTTTCACAATCTTTGCTACTCTGATTTGTGAAATTGGTGTCTTGATCTAAATTGTATTTTTCCTGATTATTGGAAAGTTGAATATTTGTATGACTTTATCGGTTTTCCTATTTCCTCTCTGTGAATTATATTCTCCCATTCTTTTATTATCTACTAAGATATTAGAGTGTTCCAAATCAATTTGCATGAGCTCCCTGTCTTCCTGCCTTTGCAATATACTCCAACAATACATTAAATTACCATGGTCATGTGTATGATTTTCTGACTTATCTACTGCCTTTACTTTCTCCTGAAGGTCCTCCTTTTACAACTGTAGCATCTGGGAAACCCCTTCCCTATTTCAAACCCAAAGTCACCTTGCCTGCAAATTCCTCTCTGCTGCTTCCTGAGTAAACTGATACTCCTCTTCTTGACTATCCCACCTTTACAACTTTTGTCTTATTCATTTGCATGCCAGTGTGTGTATATCCATAAGATACTTGAGGGAAAGGATTATGTCTCCTCATCCCAAAGCCTATACATCTCTACTAATAATAAAAGCCCCTCCAAACTACGGAGTGAATAAATGAATAGTAGAAAGAGTAAATCTCAGAGAAACCAAAACAACAGTGTGCATTAACCTAACCAGCCTTTACTGAATACCTCCTATGTACTATCTGAAATAAATCCAGCCCTAGTTTACAATAACCCCCTCCTTTTAAATGGCCATTGATTGTTCTCTAGATTTTTTCTCATTAGCTCTGTTGAATATGACTAACAATCATATAGAGATCTAATGTTAAAATAGAACTATAATTGAACTTAGACAGAAATTCCCCAATCTGTAGTCATTCTGCAATCTCTGCCTAAACTCTTAAAAGCACATAGCTTTCAATGACTATTTATGCCTGCCTAATCTACCTGGCTTTTTCTCTGTTACATAGGTGCATCTCCAGACATCGCACCCACTCATAGTCTCCTAGAAAAGAAACTTTCCCCATTTGCTTTAGAATCTGTGGTGTCTGACTATGGGATTGATCCCTGAAAAATGTGGTCACAGCCTCTCAGAAATATCGGTTCTTTCCAAGCAATAGGTAAAAGTCACAAGAATGTCTCCTGATAAGAATCATTCTCTACCTCCCCCCAGGTCCTCAGACCATCTCCCACATATTTGTGAGCATTTACAACATTGCAAGGAAGGCAATTTAGATTGAGTTCTATGGGAAGTGGAGTTTGCTAAGAGATGCCTCATGTCTAGAAGAAAAGGAGGAAATGTATGGAGAGTTGTGAACAGTACAGGCTTCAGCAAATAAGGATGGAAACATCTTTATTATAAAGATGAAGGACCCTCACCAGAGGAAAATGGTACCTGTAAGGCTGGCCCACTATTTGTAGGATCCAGGAAGTTTTGTTTTGTTTTGTTTTGCTCACTGTCTATATAAACCACTGATCACTGAATATCGATCATTGGATACCCTAATCTAATTGCCCCATTGGGTCTTCTTGAGGAAGAAAAATCATGCCAGCCATGGGAAAGATCTGCTTGCCAGGCCAACACGGCTGAATCAAGGAATGGCCAGGGCATCTCAGGACATCCCAGGAGACATGAGTTCTAAGGATCCTCCTCCTCAAGACGTTTAGTCCACCTCACCCAGGTGACAAAGGATCATAGGACACCCCACAGGAAAGAAACACGGGCTTCTGGGGCACCAGAGGGGTAATTTGCACATTTTAAGGAAGACTACCAAGCAGATGCCCTGCCTGCTCAGCCTTGAGGTCATTTCTGAGAAAAGCATATGAGAACACTTCCATAGGACAAGAAGCTGGCCCCTTTCACAAGCCCCAGAATGGATCAGTCTGGAGGAACTTCCTACCATACTGCATTATTATTATACCAAGACTGTCAGCAACTCAAGGGCAGGATCCACCTTCCATGATTTTCAAACCTCCAGTGGCTAGCATTGAGAGAGGCACATTGAATGTTGATAAATAAAATTCAAGGCATGTTTGTTCATATTATGAAACAGAGCGTCTTATAGTAATGGATAGCTTTGAAGTTAGGCTGGAGGCCTGATTCAACCTCTCTGGTTTTCAGTGACCTCCTATTAAGATGAAGGAGATGGACAAGAAGGTTCTTTGGGACCTTCCAGTTTTAGATCCTGTGACTTGGATATCTATAACTGGCCCTAATCAGGGAGAGATCGCGGCTTCTCAAGAAGATGAAAGGGATTTCAATCCGTAAACCCAGTTGCCAAGGTTTAATTCATGTAGGAAACTATTCATTCCACCATCAGCTGCAGGCTTGGGGTCAGGTTGCAGGTGCCCTAATCACTCTGTCAGTAAGTTGAGCTCCTGGTGCACACCACCAGTATCAGCACTTGTGAAGCTGAGATGGAATTTTTTTGTTGTTGTTATTGTTGTTGTTCTGATGCCAAAGAATTTGAGTCCAAGCGCTCTGGAACATGGAGCTTCTGAAACCTCCAATGTGAGCCTATGCCCAGGAAGACCATGGAGTCTACTTACGTTTAATGGAGACTTGCAACACACTTGGTGGGGAAGGGGAGGAGGTATGGGCAGATAAAGGAATTTGGGAGCCCTTTTGAGAAGCAGAAATATCTGTTTCTTGCAACTTAGATCCTGTTGTCTCAGTGACAAAGTAGCTGAGTCACCCAATCACTCATGATTGCAGGGAACCCATTAGCTTTGGCTGAGTCTCCACTCATCTATCAGCTGCTCTGATCAAATAATGATCTGATGGTTGGAGAAAGCCCAGAAGGCCTGGCTTTGGGGAAAGATAGTGGTTTGGGAAGAAGGAGAGGAGGAGCAGGACATTTTTCCAGCTCATAAATTGAAGATGAAATCACCATAAATAGCTGCCAATGAAGCAGTGCCTGGTAATCCTGCACTCAGGCAAAGCTCAAATACCAGAGAGCTGGCACAGTAGACCTCTGAAGGGATAAGATCACCTAACACTATTCTAACCACAGGAGCCACTAGGACAGCCAACAGGAGACTAAGCTGAGGAATCTGCTTATGAGGCTTGCAAATTATAAGGAGACCAAACACATCCACCTCCTCCTGTTGCCAAGGTGTTTAAGCCCAGGTGCTCTGGAGTACACAGCCTCTGACCCCCACACTCCCAGAGCCATCCATGGCCCAGTGATCCCTGAGTCGAAAGAGATAGATCTTAGCATGGAGACCCTGTTAAAAACCTGAGAAGGCATTGAGAGGGTGGTGATATTAGAGGTGATATTAGATCTGCTTTGAGGCTGCAACCAGTATAGTTCTAAACAACACACTTCTTGACTTCCCTTGTTCTGGAAGCTCTTGAGACAATGGGCTATCTCATCCTGTGGGTAATTCCAAGTCTTCTTTTACAGAGTGTGATGAAAAATGATCAGAGAATATGATAAGGGGCAAGAATCAGCCTCTAGGCTAGGAAAAGCCAACCCATTTGTGATTAACTTTGAAACTTAGGAGGCAAGGCAAGCCAACAGAGTTTAATGTCCTGGGAGATATTATATACAGATACCATCTGATAACCCAGCTTTGATGTTGTTTTAAATATTATTGTGTAAAGATCCAACAGATTGGAGAGGATGTGGCTGCTCTGGAAAAAGTCAAGTGAGTGGTCAGTGGAAACGACAATTGTTATTACCCAAACGCACAGATCCGTCCTGGAAACAAGAGAACAGGAGGACAGCTCCTAGCAGAGAGCGCTGGGACACGGAGGGAACACAAGCTCTTCTAAGGTCACAAGATGAGTCACTCACAGACAAGTAATCTGTCTCTGCCTCAATAAATTTTCCTACTTAGTGAGTTCAGACAGCTATGTGCAGATAAATAAGCTTGTCCACAGTGTAACAAGCTAGCAAAGGGTACCATGCCCTGAACAATGCCATTTCCTTCTCCCCACGTCTATAAAAAGCACCCCCAGAAATTCTCAAGCCCCAGATGAATCAATTAACAAGCCAAATTCATATAGAAGGCAGAGTTTTAATGTGAATGCTGCTGCCCCACTTGCCCTTCAAATCCAGATTATTTCCCTTCTGCCAATCTCTGTCAGCTCCCCCAGACAACTCTGAATAAGAAGAAAGACCCTGATGCTTTCCTCGCTCTGCTGAGTGAAATTTGTCTCCCTTTCAAGATGGTGGTGGCTGCTTCTCTATCTCTTGAATGACTTCTCTCAGAGGCATCTCAGCCCCTGATGCCAAAAAGTTCTTGGTAGCTGAATTTTTAGACATGTTTAGACATGACAGAACCTCACATATAGAGTCATTTAGGATTAAGAAAAGAAAAATCATAAAGTGACTAGCATAGTTCCTACTCAGTAAATTCTGGACTTTACTCATCCATGCATAGGTAATTCACTAAATAAAAATATAATATTTTTTGGCTTGCTAGGATCAAATCAGACATTTATACAGACTAGACAAGTATTCTACCACTGAACTATATCCCCAGCTATATTTTTTTTGTGCATGTGCATGTGTGGTGTACTGGGGATTGAACCCAGGGACATTCTACCTCCGAGCTACATCTTCAGCCCTATTTTTTATTCTTTATTTTGAAACAGGGTCTCACTAAGCTGCAGAGGGACTCACTAAGTAGTTGAAGCTGGCTGCAAACCTGTGATCCTCTTGTCTCAACCTCCCAGGTACTGGGATTACAAACGTGTGCCATCACACTTGGCATTATAAATTTTTAATTAAAGTATTTCTTTTGGTGCACACTCTGATGGAATACATACTAAAATTGGAATGACAGAGAGAAAAGTATCATGGCCCCTGCACAAGGATGACATACGAAGTGAAATTCATGAAGTATTCCATAGTTCTAGGACAAGGAAATGCTAGTTGCCCTGATTTGATAATTATACATCTTATATATGTTTCAAATTATCACACTGTACCCCATAAATATGTATAATTATTATGTGTCAATTTCTGGAAAAAGTATTTCTTTTTAGTTTAATTAAGAACCTACAAAAGTCTATGCACTGGGCTAGGCCCTATGGAGAACAAGAAGATAAATATTATTTGATTCCTACCTTTAGGAAGTATAGAATTGAGAGAAGAGAGAAGACACACGGACCAACATAGTATAGAGTTAAATATAACACACATTGAAGGAAAGAATGTATCTTCCCAAAGGAACTGAAGTCAGAAAATTATAGTGATACATGTATATCAATGTTTATAGCAGCACAATTCACAACAACCAAATTATGGAACCAACCTAAGTGTTCGTCAACAGATGAATGGATTACACAACTGTGGCATATGCACACAATGGAATTCCAGTCAGCCATAAAGAGCAAAATTATGTCATTTGTAGGAAAATGGATGAGATTTGAGAATATTATGCTAAGTGAGATTATCCAGTCTCAGAAAGTGAAGGATCATCTGTTTTCTCCCACATGTGAGAGCTGGAGAGAGAAATTGGGAAACAAAAGGAACTTCAGATAAATGAGGAGAGATACCAATAGAATAGAGGAAGAGAATTTGGGGAGGGAGATGGGGAATGGGAAAAGGGAGACACAATGGAGGAAACAGTTCAAATGTACATGTGTGAAGTTATCCATTTCAATCGTAATCATATGTATGGAGAGGAAGAGGGAATAGGGTGGGATCCAGGGGGAAACACATCAAGTGCTGAGTGCATGTGTTCCTACTACTCTGAACCTTATTATAATATATGACTATAATGTACCAATAAAAGTATATTAAAAATTTTTAAAGAGGAAAATATGAACAAAGTTCTGGAGGGGCAGCGAGGAGAAAAGATTCCTTCTCTCTAGCAAGATGGAGCAGGCAGCCTCTGGCTTAGTCTGAAGCCTGGATGGGATTTCTACCACTGGATAAAGCAACAGCGCTGTCCCATAGGAAAGTATGGCACACTCAGGGGTAGTCGGCTAGAAAGAACCATCATGAGAGGTGAGGCTAGAAAGGGAAGCTGAGGCACACTCCAATAGCTTTGAAGTCAGAAAGTCCAATTAGAGGGCTTCAGTAGCCGTCCATGCATGACCACAACTACTCAGACTGGAGCAGGGGACCTGGGGAACAGAAGGAAGGGAGCAGACACAAGCAAATATGAGTGTAGGATGGTCAGGGTGTGCCGGCATGGTGGGCACTGGGAAATGAAGGAAGCCTGGAGCAGCTGCTTCCCCTGGGAGTGAGGGGCTGGCCCAGAGCCACAGAAGGTCAGTAACATTGCTCCACAAGCCCCTCTCTCTGGTAGGTGTAATGTTGGACCTTCCGTCATAAATCTTACCCTGAGTACTATCTGGAGAGTGGAGGACAGCTGCACATCTAATTTTAGGTTCATGCTAGAGAAGCAGAGCAGGTTTAAGCTGCACAGAAGGGAGGAGTCCTAGTGGCACCATACTGGGCATCCAGGAATAGCTCTCCGGGGCCTTGCAAGCAGTGGAGGATGATACTCATGGGCTATTCATGTCCCCTGACATCGTGTTTCCTCTCCTTTCTGAAAGATCTCCCTCAAGCCCAAAGGTTTTGACATCTTACTGAAGTTCATTAGAATTCATTTGAGTGAGTCTTAGTTACTACATGTGGCGGGGGGGCTCATCAGAAAAGAGAGAACTGGCTGAAAGTTCCCATCTCCATGTTTTTCTCCATCCTGATCTGAAGAAGGCAGCCAGGGATCCAATAGTAGATATGTTAATAATGATCAACAATGTTCTAGCATGTTAGAGCTCACAAGATTTTACACATTATTTCTTAATGCCCACAACAAACCTAAGAGGTAAAACTGGACATTCACACTTTGAGAAATGTCAAAGTGTAGTTAAGAAAAGTTAAACAACTCTCCAAACAGTCAGAGAGAGGGAGAGTGCCAATGAATGCCTTCCAATTTCAGAACTTTTGTTCCTAGCTTCTTATTGGGAAGTGGGGATAAGACAGAAAACAAGGTAGCTTTGGGGAAAAAATTCTAAAGCAGGGGGAATAGATATTTAGCCTTTGAGAGGAAATAGCCATTCAATTGAGGAGAAAGACTCCTTATCATTAAGCAAATTGTTCCATGGGTATGAGCCATTTAGAACGTAAAAGAAATTTAAGCAAACTCCAACTGCTTATGATTGTCTTACATATGGTGGTTTTAGAAATAAAATGCTGGAAATAGACTGTGTAAGATACTCCAGTGGTGCTTTAAAAGCTGAAGCTTGTGTATCATGCCTGGTTTAAATCCCAGCTCTTTCACTTAAATCCCAGCAGGTTACTTAACTTCTTTCAGCTTCAATTTTTTTTCCTGTAAATTTGGGGCCAGTAATAGCACCTGCCTTGCAGAGGAGAGGAGAGGCTCAAATGAGATAATGCATGCTAAGAGCTTAGCACGGTTCTGGGCACCTAATAAACACCATGGCAATGAAAGCTATATTGCAATGGTTGGTGAAAAGGCCTCTTTATGGAGCTTTGGGCTTAATTTGGCATTTCCCTAAAGAAGGAAAACCATCTTGCCCCAAACTTACAAAACCTGGAAAAATATGGCTGAGGTCCCTGAAGCATTCCTTTTCTTACTGGAAGCATTCCATCCCTGTTAATCCCTGGTGTTGCTTTCCCATTCTTCCAAATCTTGATCAGATCTGTACCTGAATTCTACTTCCTTTTAGGAGGAAAAGAAAGCAGTAACAACTAGTTTGAGTGTCTGAGAAGGGGGTGTCTGTACTTTGTTGTTTTATTCCTACAAGCTTGGCCTGAATAGGCAAGACAATAAAAGTTATCAGGACCCTAGAAGGGCAGGTACAGGTAGTAATACCTTGATACCCAAGGTTGGTTCAAAAAGGGTTCTGAGGGAAGGCCTCCGAACAACATGGCTCCCAAGAAGTACAGGCAAGATGATTAAAGGAGACTGGTATGTGAATGGGCCCAGGACATAACATAGATTCTCTCTTAATGTAGGGAAGAAATCAGATATTCCTGAGCTTCTGAGCAGGCACATTATGACAGCATCGAATTAGAAGAGGCCTGATGAATAGGGCTGAAATATAAAGTTCATGGATTGAAACCCAAAGGACATGTTGAGACCAAGCACAAATGTCAGCAGCAAAGGCCTGCATGCAATGATAAAGATGAGATTCCTCAAGTCCTCCACATCCAAATGGACACGGGAAGACTGAGGACAAGCTGGGCTTTTCCAATGACACCCTGGCTCTACCACAGCTTCTAGGAACTTAGATGTGGCCCAGGAAGAGGAATGGAGCAGTGAACACCCTGAGTGGACCAAAGAATCACTATTCTGACTTAAATAAATGATAAGACTGGTTTATCATTTTTTTTTGTTACCAGACACAAGGAGAAGCTAAAGAAAAAAATAAAGCATTAACTACAAAAAATAAGAAACTTATTACAATTTGTGTCCCTTTGTGTGTGACTCTGAAGCTTTATACCTACCAGATGAGAGTCTTTTTATAGAATTTAGTTGACTCCTACCTTGCAATAAATTTTCACTTGAGAAGAGAGATTTCCAAAATGAAATATATAGAACACTGACCCCCTCAAAAAAGACGGTCTCTAAAAAATAGTTCCCTGGCCAAATCAGTTTTGGAACAGGGTATACTATATAGCCATCTTAGATATTTCTTATATGTGCAGGTTTTACAAAGGGCTCTGTGAAGTCTTAAAGTAAAGAAACTAACTTTGTTTAACCCAGGACTTTCCAATTTATTTGATGAGAACTTTTCTTTTCTTCTTCTTCTTCTTTTGGTGGCAATGTAATGCATTTCACTCCAGGAAGTGCTGGTCTAGAGGGATGCAGGTAAGAATGGATGATAATGGCATAACTGTGGTGACCTAAGAGAAAAATAATCAGGTGGAACATGAGCCTAAGATTGATGCTGGGATGCAGAGAATAGCATGGCTGGGCATGGTAATGCTACTTGCCAAATGACCCCATATATCTTAGAAATTGGCTGGATTTCTTCTAATATTCCTTCAAGGTCCTTGCTGAGTCACTCCCATAAATGATGGATCTTAATGGCTCCGAATATCTCTAAAGCCTTTATGTGTAACCATCCCCCTTTTTAACTTGGTGATTCACTCCACTCCAGCAAGCAGTGGCAGGAAGAATGGGCTGAGTTTCACTTTCCAATCTCAAAAATACATATCAAGACCAGTATACAACCATGATGGACTACGAGAAGGCGCAGAGCTCGTATCAGAAGTGTGACTGGCTGATTCTTCTGAGACCCTGTCATTTCTGGACTCTCTGTTGAGAACGATACTCATTTATGGATGTTAGTAAAAAGGATGTGTCTGGAGAATCCAAGCCAAAAAAGAGAAATTTTTTTTTTCATGGGGTTTTGAGTCTGGATTCAAATGTCAACTCTGCCATTTCCTAGCACTGCACTGTAGCCTTGGATAAAGCTCCCTCCGCATTTTAGCTTCCTCATCTGAAAATGAGGATAATAATATACTCATTCAGTGTTATTGTGAAGCTGAGAGGAAATGACTAATCGGTGGTTAGGGCTACACATGGAGATAGGAGATAATCATTATGTCATATGTATAAGAGGGAAGTCATTGCCAGACTCGACTAGAAACATCATGAAAATATACGTGGGGCCATGTCCATCTATTACAGAGAGGGCAGAAGGACTGTGAAGGTGCTCTGTACCTGATTGTTCGGGTGCGTTTTCGGGTATAAGGAGTAATGACCTTAAAGAGCAGTTCCATCGCTCCATTAATTCCCAGCATGGCTCCAGTGGTTACTGAGAAAGACAGAAACACAGTAGTTATTGTTACAAGTGAGTGGGCTAATACAACTTAGACTGACTCTTTTAAAACCTCAAGGAGATATTATATGTCAACTAAAAATAAAATAAAACAACAACAAACACACAATTTCAAGGAGCAAACAGGATAGCCCTCTTTCTTTTCCACCTTGGTTGCAAATTCCCCTACAACTGTAATTCTTGGAGCCCCCATTACTGAGGCCGTGAATTCGCTCTGCCTTTATTAGAATACCCACTGCAATTCCTCCCATCCAGAGGTAACCACCCTGGGAAAATCTTTCCCTTCTCCCAACTGAATAGTTGAGAAAATATTGTCATAGATCTTACTGATACAAACTGAAAGGGGAATCTGGTTGGATAAATAAAACTTCTGGACGTCACTGTCACCTCCAAGAAAGACCTAGCCTCGCCCTAATATCCCCAACACTCAGCTTACTTTAGGAATGATCCAGAGGAGAAGGGCCTGAAGCCCTGTAAGAAGTACTTTTTATTTTCCTTCCATCTTTGACAGCCACAGCTGCCCCAAACACCTTAAGATCACTTGGAAACTTTTGCTTTGGCTGGGGCAGCTTGGTGGTGGTTCCACCTCAGATGAGTCTCCACAGCCTCTCTTCATGACTCTGCCCCTCTTTAGCTCTTCAGAGGTTCCTAATAAGGTCCGTGGAAAGCCCCTCCCCATGACTAAATAGGAAGTCTGTGGCTCCCTGCAGGATGCTGGGCATGCGTGAGCCCATCTTCTTGTCTATATAAGTAGGCTTCCCCAAACCATTATGGCAGCCAGAGAAGTTGGGAAGCAATAGGGAGCTATAGATACTCAAGTCTCAGGACTGCTACCTCTAAGGGAGCTGCACTTTGCCTATGGTTTCTATCTGAATTGAGCAAAAGAACCCTCGGCTCACTGATAACAGGAAAAGTTCAAATCATGTCAGAAAATAAGAGGAATCTACTGGGCACAAAATGAGCCATTCTGGTGGGAGGCAAAGTCTTCAGTGAGAGAAGAAACAGTTATCCTCAAAGGTGATTCTTTCTCACTATGCTGGTGTTTTGAGACAAAAGACCTAGGTATGCGATATGCTTTAGGCCTGGCTTGTTCTAGAAAAAGTGAGTGGTGAACAGGAGGTCTCAAGGAAACAAGAATAAAAGGGCAGTGCCTACTGGCTTGCTCCAAGCCTGAGGAAAGGCAGCTAGGTAGAAATGTGGAAACTCTAATATAGTTCATCCCAGTACAATTTACAGATAGAGACTGAGGCTGATGTCTTCCCTATGATAAGAGCACATACTCCTGGAAGTCTTCTATGCATATGTCCCTCTGAGGATAGCACAGGCAGTAATTACCTAACTCAAAATGGGCGGACTTGGCATCCTAGTCCTGCCCATCAATCTTCCACTCTTGTAGTTACTTAGTCTCTACTTCTAAATTGGGAGAACATGCTAGAGCCAACTCTTGGCAAATAATTCAACAAAATTCTGGTATTAAGGAGAGTTAGAAAGAGGATAATTTAAGAGCCCTGGTTCCAACATGGAAGACTAGACTTGGGAGAAGATCCCAGTAAGAAATCTTCACTGGACTCACTCTTGCTGGATGCCTATCCAAAGTGGGGTCTCTGGCAGCTCTACAAACATCCCCCTTGGCCATCTGGGAGCTGTCAAAGGGGTGACTGGCTTTCGCAAACCCACTGTGATTCCAGCCAATTCCTCTGAAGATATGAGCTATTTACAAAGCTTGCTGGAGCAGCAGTGACTAACACGTCACCAAAAAGACAGCTTCTTAAACTGTTTGTTTCCCCCTGGTAAAGTCAATATATAGAGAGTGACATTACAACTTTTTTAAAATTGCTTATGTAGCAATTAGTTGTTATAAAAAAAAAATGTAAGAGTGTGAGCCAAATGACCACCTCCTCACAAATCCCAGGATTTCTCAGAGCTCCAGCTGAAAGTATTTTTTTAGATATCTATAACCATTATATATACTAAGGAAAGCAAGTCATTCAGCCTAATTACTCTTTAGAAACCATGAGATACTTCAAATCTTCTGGTGCTAGAAAGCTCCAAAATGGGGGTGGCATGCCTTCTGGCTACTAGTTAATGAGAATTGTCCTTTATACAAAGCCACAGCTTCTCTCTCTCTTATTTATTTATTTATTTATTTATTTATTTATTCATTCATGTATTATTTTTTATGAGAAATGAGTTTGAGCAGATCTATTCAGCTTCTTCCAGATGTCTCTGATTTTCTGGTCAATGTATATGAGATGGGTAAGGAGAGGGTCTGTCTATGAACAAAAAGTCAAGAATCTATTTCATCATTCTCCAGAAACACTTTCCCTTTATGAGTCCCCCATCCTTATTAATGGAATTCACCAACGAAAATTATTTTAGTACTTCTTAAGACAGCTAGAAATAAGGTCACCTGTTTATTCCTCTTATGTGTACCCTTTCTATTATGTCAAGAGACGAGGGAAAAGAGTAAGTCAGGGAAGGTTAACTAACACTTACTGAGCAGCTGCTGCGTGGTGGGCATACCCACTTCTCCCCTTTACCAACTCTTTAAGTCCTGCTATGGACTGAACTGTGTCCCCAAAATTCAAATATGGAAACCCTCATCCCCATTACCTAGAGAGATAATTGAGTTAAAATGAGGTCATTAGAATGGACCATAATCTAATCTGACTTGTGTCCTTATAAGAAGAAGAAATTTGAACATGACGAGGCCCCAAAGATGTTCAAGCACAGAGAAAACGCCATGTGAGGACAAAGGACGACCATCTTCCTCAGAGCAAGGAGAGAGGCTGCAGAAGAAACAGCATCTGCCGGTGTCTTGATCTCAGACTTCTAGCCTTCAGCCCTACGAGAATTAATTTTTGTTGTGTAAGCCGTGCAGACTATGGTATTTTGTTTTGGCAGACCTAGCGGATTAATCGCAATATCTATTGCCACTATAATTTTACAAAGAAAGAAACTGAGGTTAAACAGGTTAAGTATCCGTGTTATATGACTCATAAGAAATAGAATGAAAGTCAAACTCAGGTCTTTCTGGCTCTAAGCCCACATCTTTCCCCTACAAAGTATATTACATCTAAATAATTGTCATTTTCATTCCACAGGAAGGGAGCTCAGTAAGGAGAAATGAAAGGCTGTGCTCATTACATGTGAAATAGGAGGCATATAATCTAATCTATTAATAAAAACGTGCCCATATGGAGTAGAATTAACATGAGTTTTGGAGGTAGCAACTCAGCCCTCATGACTTTTTATCTGTATGAATTCAAGCAATTATTTCACTCTGCTAAGTTTCTTCTTGGTTTTTCTTTTGGTTGTTGTTGTTAGCTATAAATTTATGAGTCTAAATACAGGATTGTCATGATACTTAGAAATAATCCACATCAGGAGATGGTAAATAAGTATCAGTCCACATGCTACTGTGTGCCCTGAAGTCACCTGGGGGACTCTATTGAGAAGCATCATGAGATAAAATAATAATAGTAATAATGCAATCAATGAGTATCTTCAGGAATCTAGTTAGGAGACTGGTGATATGAGGTCATTCTTGGCATATATGACACATTATACTGTGTCTTAAATATGATAAAGACTGAAGAAATCTCTGCCTTTCTCCTAACCGAGATTTCCTCCACCTGGTAGTACTAACAAGGAAACCTAGAATGCTATAATGAATGTGTGACTCCCAAGGAAAACCAGTATCACAATCTACCACCAGGAACTTGCTCAAGAGTATCGCTTGGCTAAGAAGGAGAAGAGGAAATAACTTCTCACTTCCACAGCCTTTGGATCACCAGGATCCTTTATTTATCTGGTTGAAATGACATATATCCCCTACCCCACTAGACCCCCACATGGTTCCCAGGTGTCCCTGCCCAAGTCTGGCCACAACGGTCACTTACCACTGAAGGCAAACACCCGCAGAGCCCAGAGACAGTGCAGGAGGTTCTGGCTGTGGGACAGGTTTTTCCTAGCCAAAATCAATGTTACGTCAAGGGCTTCCAATTCCAGTGCCTTCTGTCCAAACTTTTTATCTAGGAACACAAACCAATCTCTCTTAGTTGCCTTTCACACTGATTCTTAAGAATAAACAAGGTATGGAGTGAAGAAAAAGAGGCAGTGGAGGGAGGATGATTACAGCCAAAGACACTTTTCAGACCTACTAAAAAATACTGCAAAATACCTCCCTATTGCAACCCAGTGAATCAGAAGAGCTAATTCTGGATACACATATTTACATAACGGCTTGTGGGTTGTATGACTTTCACACCCTTATATCTAAAGATGTTTCTGGTTGTACTTAACAGAAACTCTAATTCTGTTGAGTATCAACTTCTTCCTTGAAGACAATTCTGGAATTAAGAATACAACATTCACAAGCAGTGTGCAAACTTTGAATGGATCCTGATTTGACTGTGTCTATAAAAGACAGTTGGGAACATTTGGAGAAATTGAAATAAGCATATGTCAAATGTGTATTATTTTATTAAATTTGTAATAATGGCCTTGCAGTTTTCAAAGAAAAATGTCTCTTTTCCTTTTTTATATACTCTCATTGGTGTATTGTAGTCACGCATAGTAAGGTAGTTCAGAGTGATAGGGACATATATGCGTACAGCACTTGGTGAGCTTCCTCTGGTTCCCTCCAAAACGTCTCTTTTCAAAGAAATGCACTCAATGGGAATTTGTAGCAAAATCTTTATAACTTTCCTCAAAATATTTCAAATAAAAATAAATAGGTGAAGAAAATACAGCTAATGTTAATAATAATTAGATCTAAGCTTTACAAAGATAAGAGATCATCTTTCTATGTAACAGAAAAAACGTCAAAGCATACTTTAAGAGAATAAAAATTCCCCCTCAAATATCTCTAAATTATTCCTTCAAATAACCTGACATCTAGTGCTGCAAATAAATCTTTATTTTCTTAATAATTAGGAAGTAACCATGAAAAACAAGGGGAAAGCATCTTCAATTCTGTTTCTTGCTCCTACTTCAATACCAAATGATTATGTATCCAGTCACATTTATTAGTGTCCTTTCTAAAGTGTGATATCCCGATCATCCTAGTTTTCTGTTTTGTTTCTTTGTTTTAAGAAATTCATCCCTATCCGATTCACAGCATTTTTTTTCTGTGTCCAGCTTATTTCATTTAACATAATGTCCTGTGGGTCCATCCAATGGCAAATGACAAGATCCCATTTGTTTTTAAAGCTGAATAACATTCTATTATGAGTATATGCTACATTTTCTTTAAGTATTCCTCCATTGATGAAGACTTGTTTTCATATCTTAGCTATTATTGATAATGTGGCAGTGAACAGCTATCTTTACAACTGGTGATTTCATCTCCTTAAGTTATATACCCAGATGAGGAATTGCTAGGTCACCTGGTTCTTTTTTTTATTTATTTATTTTCTTTAGGAGTCTCTATACTGCTTTCTATAATGGCTATACCAACCTACATTCCCACTACCTTTGTACAAGGGTTCCATTCTCTTCCTACCCTCACCAACAAACATCTGTTATCTATTCTTTTTTGTTTGTTTGTTTGTTTTGGTTTTTTGATGGTCATCCTTACAGGTGTAGTATAGTGATATCCAAGCAGAGACCCAGAATGAACTAGCGTTTACCACCAATGAGGAGAGTGAGGGAAAGAAATGGAATGCAGGTCAAAGGACACAAAAGGGTAAATGTATGGAATGAGCAAGTTTAGAGATCGAATGTACCACATGAGGACTAATGTTAATAAAACTGTACCATGTTAGGGATTTTTGTTAAACAGGTAGACTTTTTTTTTTT
>PVLC010000597.1:84428-109346 GCA_004027655.1 Graphiurus murinus
CGGTACTAGGGATTGAACTCAGGGGCTTTCTACCTCCAAGCTACACCCCCAGCCCAATTTTTTATTCTTTATTTTGAAACCGAGTCTCACTAAGTTGCGGAGTGCCTCACTAGGTAGCTGAGGCTGGCCGCGAACCCGGATCCTCTGGTCTCAGCCTCCCGAATGCTGGGATTACAAGCATGCGCCACCACGCCCGGCTCAACAGGTAGACTTTTTAACTGCTCTCAGCACCAAAAAAAAGTAGCTATGAGAGATGATGGATATGTTCTGCTCCACTACAGTAAGTGCATAATATCATGTTACAAAGCTCAAATATACACAATAAATTTACTTTAAAAAAAAAAAAAGTGAGTGAAACAATGATAATATCCTAAATCTAGCTTTACCTATTTTAAATCTGGACCAAAGGACACCAGCAAAGAGATGGTAACTAAACTTACAAGATCCATTCCCTTTGTCAGAAAAGAACAACCTATCCTGCTCTGCTCATGAGCAGCCAAACGTACTTCCCAAGTCAGCCTATGGCAGCCCATGGCAACTTGAATGTCAATGTCAAAGACCATATCTTCTTGATGGCAAAAACTGCAGTGACATAATTATTACAGAAGTAATATCAAGATTAATAACTTAAATCCCAGCATTTGGGAGGCTGAAACCGGAGGATCCGGGTTCGCGGCCAGCCTCAGCTACCTAGTGAGGGACTCCGCAACTTAGTGAGACTCTGTTTCAAAACAAATAAAGAATAAAAAATAGGGCTGGGGGTATAGCTCAGAGGTAGAATGCCCCTGAGTTCAATCCACAGTACCGCAAAAAAAAAAAAAAAAAAAAAAGATTAATAACTTAAAAATCACCGCCCTGATATATCTCTCACCTCTCTTTCTCCTATGAAACCTATACAACTCTGGTTTGTCAGGCCTGCATGACATATAATACATTGTTCAATCTTCATAGCAGTCCTAGAATTAAATACTGTGCCTCCATTTTATACATAATTTTGTACAATGTTTCAGAAAGTGTAAGTAACCTACCCAAGATTACATAGCATCAGGGTCAGGTTTGAAGCCCATACCTGACTTCCCAGCTTTTACTGTTTATGAATGGGCTGTATATCAGGTCTCTACATTCCTTTCCTAGAGTTCACTTGGCCCACTCAGCTTTGCTGACTTCCTCCGGTTCTTCAAGTTTCAGCTCAAATATCATGTCTCCCTGGCCTTGCCACTTTAGAGTAGCATCACTGTTTCTCTTCCTTAAGGCATCCATCACAGTCTTCTATCATCCTGTTAATTATTTGTTGACGTGAGTCTGCCCCACTTGGAATAGAAGTTCTATGGGAGCAGGTTCCTTGACTGTCTTGGTCACTGTGGTGCCCCAGTACCTAGATCATCACCAGGCCCTGGGAGAGGTATAGTAAATATCTGTTGAATATTCACCAAATAGATTTTACTGGTTTTACCCAGAGCATACTCCATGCAGGTGCTAACTGATGCTCATTTCTTGGTCATTGTCTGTGGAATATTGAATAGGCTCAAAGCAGAGACCCAACATTGAAGAGCGCCCCGGGCCAATGGGTCCTTGGCTACCACTGCTAGCCATGGAACGAGAAACCTGCATGAAAGTTATGCTATCAGGAAAGAGAATGGAGGTGTAAAATGGGGAAATAGTGGAATGTTTAAGAATCTAGATATAGTCACGTATAGATGCTGTAATAAATGGAACCTAGACTACACTTCCCTGAGATTCTATTGAGTCTTCCGTAACATGCATGGATATAAATAGGTGTACAAATGATCAAAGGTCCACTTTGCAGCAGGCCTGAACTTCTCAGCTGTGACCTACATGAAGCTCAGCACACAACTTAAGCTCAAATTTTATGTCTCATTTGCAATGTTTGCTTGACCCCTGAGTGCTTAGGACTTTAAACTGTGCCTCCAGAAGTTTCAATGTTCTAGAAGGGTGTTCCAGGGCCTTCCAAGGGGAAAGATAAATGTCCATGGGAGATAAGAGGAAGGAACTCTAGGCCCTCTCAACTAAGGAAGTCCTGCTTCTGTATGACTTATTATAGTGATTAGAATGAATAGTGACCCCCCAAAACTTCATGTCCACCTAGAACCTCAGAATATAATCTTATTTGGAAATAGAGTCGTTGTAGATTTAATTACTTAGGCAGAGATCATACAGAATAGAATGGGCTCTAAACCTAACTACTAATTTCCCTATATGAAAAGAAGACACAGAGAGGAGAATATTATGCAAAGATGAACACAGAGGTTCTAATGATGCATCTCCAAGCCAAGAAATACCAAACATCCTGGCAACTACCAAAAGCTAGGAGAGAAGCACAGAACAGATTATCCCCTGAGGTCTCAGAAAGAATCACCCCCGCCAATCCCTTGATTTTGAATATATTGCCTCTAGAACTTTGAGAAAAGACATTTCTATTGTATTAGGTCAGTCAGTTTGTGGTCATTTGTTATGGTAACTCTAGGAAACTACTATATAATGAACTTTCATGTGAGATGCAATTTGTAAAAATGTTTCACTTGTTTTTAAAATGGTTAAAAACTGCATTAAAGTGGCTCCCCTCTTTTCCCCCATATGACTCAAGTCTTGTATAGTTCATTTCCATTGTGTCCTCTGTCCTAAGTAGCATATCTTAAATTAACTGGCATCTAGGTCAAAGAATTGCCCTCCCCATAGGGTTGGTCCTGGCATCACCACCCATATTTCTGGGACCTCTCTGCTGTTTCCCCCCTACCAGAGCTTCCCAAATTACTTTCATAATAACAATGCAGAAATGCCTTCTCTGCCATCTTTGGGTCTTGGAGCTTGTGTACCTCTTAGGCCGACTTTGGCCAGTAGCCTGAAGAGAGGCAGGAGAATGTCATAGTCGGGGGAAGCAGTCCTTGCAGTGTCCACCAGGGTCTGCAGAAGGGCTTCGCTGCCACCCTTGCTGATCATGTAGTGAATCCTCCGGTCTGTGCCTGGGGAGGAAACGAAGGAAAAAGAAGCCATCATTGATAACCGTCATTATCCTTAGAGCAGACCTCACACCTAACAGCTAGAGACAGAGCAGGTTGATTCGTTTCACCCCAGAAACCAAAATTGTATAGTTCTTGGAGTAACCTATGTTAAACTTGTGCTAGAAGGTAAAGGAAGGGAGGTATGAAATGGGCAAAGAGTGAAATGTTCAAGATCCTAGGTATATTCTCCCACAGCTGCTATGATAAATGGAGCTGAGACTCCACTTGCCTGAGATTCCGTTGAATCTTCAGTGATGTGAATGCACATGCATGGACATATATATATAAACAGAGTCACATATCATCACATGCTTAACCCCCTTCTGCCATAGGTTTGAATCATTAGTGGCAGGGGTTGAGATGATGCTCTATCTAGAAAATTGTATTGATGATATAATAATTTTCTGATAGGAAGAAAAATATGGAGATCACTGGAGTAACCCCTTCAGAAACAGATGTCCAACCATCCTATGTAGGGAATTGTGAAGAAATTCTGGAGCAAGAATGAAATATTTGTCTCTCTACCTAAGAATAGTCTTAAACAGGGATCTCCCTTACATAACCCAAAGACAAGTTCATAAGATTACATTACAACCTGGAAAGGGTCCTGTGTAATTCTTATAGACCAACCCTGTACAGGGCATGGTTGGTCCAACCACAGTGACCAATAAAATGGAAACTAGCAATGAAGATCCTCTGGCTTTTTGCCATAATGAAAAGTAGCAGCATGTAGAAGAGAGAGAGGAAGGGAGGGAGGGAAAGACAGTAAACACTACCTCTATCAGAAGGAGAAATGCTAGGTTTCATTCTAAGAGTTTCAGAGACCTCTGAACAAACTGAATTGCAAACAGTATTACATATAATTATTATTGTTATTGTTATTATTATCATTATTATTGAAAATAGGTGACTATCTACACAGGGAAACTCACTCCAAAAACTGCAGAAAATTTGCCCTGCCAGTATAGGGCTACACAGCTCATGAAAAAACCCCAGTGGGACCCTTGAAGTTCTGGTGGATAATTCATTGGTGTTGCCTGTTTGGGCTAGTATTTCTTTCTTTTTTTCTATTTTCTTTTTTTTTATTGGTGCATTGTAATCATACAACTTGTTGAAGTTCAGGGTATACATGCACACAGTATGTATGTGCATATATGACTCATGTATATACATGAGTACATGAGTATGTATGTGCACAGTACTGAGCCCTCCCCCAGCTCCCTCTCTATTCCCTCCCCCTCCCCTCCTTCCCATGCTCAGAACAGTGATTGGCTCTGTTAAGTTTGTAGTATGTACATCATGACCATTGAGGTGTTTCCGTCTTCTCCCTCCCATCTCCTTCATTAGGTTCCCTTCTTCACTCAACTAAGGTTACACACCTGGCATACCTGGCATACACAGAATGCAAACTGAAGCTGGGTGTGGTGGCCTATGCCTGTAATCCCAGTACTTGGGAGGCTGAGACAGGAGGATCTCCAGTTCAAGGCCAGCCTCAGCAATTTAGCAAAAAATAAACTAGGGTTGAGGGTGTAGCTTGGAGGTAGAATGTCCCTGGGTTCAATCTCCAGCACCACAAAAACAAAACAAAAAAGAAAGAGAAAATAAGAAATGTAAATTGACTGAATTCAGAATGTCCAATAACCTTGGTGGGAATTTGAGCTCATAGAAGCATGCTCCAGTTAACTCAGTTGATTCCAGAGTACTCAATTCCATCACCTTGTCACTGAAACCTTATATGGGTTACCAAACTTTGCAACCTAGCTCCTGCCTCATTCCTGTCTCCACTCAACAAATAAGCCACAGTGGAAGGCACTGGAGGGAAGAAAGGGATAGAATCCCAAGAGGCAACACTCCCTGAGGAGAGCTCAGAGGGTCCCTGTAGATGACTGGCCTTATAGATGAGAAACCAGAGATTAACCACCCAGTGTCTAATTTCTCCCTAAGACTGAAGAGCCCAAATACAATCAACTTAGTGTATTCCATGTCTCATTAACTCAAGGAAAATACATGGGCTGGTGAAAATGGGTTATAGCAACCCCCAGCCACACAGCTCCTGGAAATGGCCCCAGCCAGCATGGCTCATGTCTAGCATACAGTTAGATAACAGCGTAGTCTACTCACCAACAGAAAGCAGATCTCCCAGGACCTGGAGGATGGTGAGGATGGATGCCCTGTCAGAGGAGTTCTGCAATGAGAACACAGGCAGCCATGGTAAGAAGGAACACAAGAGGAATAGGTGTCATGGTCAGGAATGCACAGGTGAGATGCTTTGAATGAGACAGACTACATAAAAAGCATGGACAAGGGGGCTCTCCTTAATAATAATGAGTGAGCTCGTTGAGTTGAGGGTTTCAGAGCCTGTTACACCTTATTTAGTCTTTAAGACTCCTTTTGGGGGGACCTGTCTTGTAGTAACATCAGCAATATACACAAAATAATAAGTGTTGATAAGCAACATAGAGACAATAAAGGAAAGGGAGCTTTGTGGGCCAAGGCAGCCCGGTACTCGTTATTGCAACAGGCTTAGATTGCTTTGAAATGTAGGGCACAAGAAAGCAATGGAAACCCACAAAAATGTTATCATGCAAGTACTTCCTTGGCACTGATGAATTTTTGTTTTCTAAAGAGAAGTTCAGGGTAGTACCAAATCATCTTATATTAATCCTATTATGGTGATGCTCTAAGGGATCTCTGAAATGCTTAACACTCTATCCCTTTTATACAGAAAATAGCCCCAAGTTCAGAAGGTGGGAGGGGTTGCCGAGGTAACCCCTGAGGTGATATTTACATTGGGTACATTGAGGTAACCCACGTAGTGAGGCCAAAAGTACAACCCAGTCCAAGATCCTCAAAATCAGGCATCATCTTTGCATGCTAGAATAAAATAAAATGTGTTATCTTATTTAAGGCAAAGTCTTAATCTTCCCATTAGTAAGACTCATGCTCCTCATCTGCTTCAAAAACCTCAGTAACTTGCCAGTACATATGGGATAAAGTCATAGCTCATGAATAGACTTTCCAAAATTGTCCATGATTGTCTCGTGCTAATGTCTCCAATTGTATGATGCATTTCAACTCCCTTTCCCAAAATGCATGTTTCAACAACTTGGAGCTACTCATAGTTTCCTGCCCCAAACATCCCATTCTTTGCTTGTAGCTTTGATCATACTGCCTTCTCTTCCTGGAGCACTCTCCCCTGCCTCTTGGCCTGGCCAATGCCAGCTCATATTTCAAGTGTCCAATGGACTCCATGAGATCCCCACCCAACCATGAGCTGAGTGAGTCTGGGATCCCTTCTGTCTCCCCACCACTCTCGACTCAGCTCTGACAGTGCACTTACCACGTGATATTTACATTGGGGTACATCTTGCTTCCTACTCCACCCCCATTAGATATTAAAATCTGTAAAAGCCGGGCGTGGTGGCACACGCTTGTAAACCCAGCATTTGGGAGGCTGAGACTAGAGGATCTGGGTTCACAGCCAGCCTCAGCTGCTTAGTGAGGTCCTCCACAACTTAGTGAGACCCTGTTTCAAAATAAAGAATAAAAAATAGGGCTGGGGCTGTAGCTTGGAGGTAGAATGCCCCCAGGTCCACCCCCAGTACCGAAAAAAAAAAATCTGTAAAGAAAAAACTAAGTTTTATGTATGTCTATATTCTCAGTACCTGGCACAGGGGTTGATCCAAAGAAAATGTGCAATAAACATGTGTTACTGGAACTAGACTGAACCAAAAAGAATTCCAAGATATCCATGAAGTCCAGTAGCACTCTACATACACCACACATGCATATTTCTCATTTTGGAGCCTAAAACCTTCCAAAAATCATACTTCAGACCCCAGCCAGAGATACTCGCCTTAGCACAAAACTTATGGGAAGCATCACAAAAAATCACAGTCATCAAGATAAATATCTTTAGACATTTTTGCAAATCAATATTAATGCAAAAATTCATGATGGACAAAATATCAAAACTGAGCTCACTAATTCCTATTCTGAGTAGAAAAAGGCCTCTGGGGATCCTAAGACACTTAACATCTATACTTAACCAGGAAGAAGGCTTGGGTGTACTCTAACATCTTCTCTACCAGGAGTTTGGTTTCTCAAAGGCAATCTGAGCATTTGCTATGCTAATGCCTCTCAGCACAGCTGCACTGAGTATTAGCAGAAAGGACTGTCCTAAAAATCCCCAAATCCGTGTCACCCTCCAACAAATGCCTTATATACACATGAAGACCATGTTGGTGCCTTCCCCTCCTTTGCCTATTAGAAGCTGGAAATAGGAACCAAGGAATGACCCAGACACTGAACTATCATTCTGTGGAATTGCAGGAATCCAGCCCTTTGAATATAGACCTGAAGGCAGCTCACAGTGGAAAATGAAATCCATGGAATGGTCTCACTGACTAGCACTGACATTCATAGATCAATCCCCAGCTCACCCCATCTTTCTGTGAAGATAGAAGAAGAGAAAAACCTTTTGCCAGGCTGTACAAATGTTGTATAACTTTTAAAACACTGAATTCATTCTTTAATTATGAATAAGAAGCAAGGAAGAGGAAATGGAGAGGTGAGAAAAAGGAAAGAGAAAAATGAATAAGGTAGAAACTGATGGAAGGAAAAATAAAGGATCCAGATCTCATTTCCTTCTGTTCAATTGTTCATGCATTTGTCCCATGAATATCCATTGGAAACTATTGGTGTGCCAATCACCGAGGAAGGCAGTGAAGATACAAACTGATGAAAACACAATCTGTGGTCACAGCACTCCCATCTGGCTCAGGTGAGCAGCTGGCAGGCAGGTAGGACCTGAGATGCTAAGGCCTGTGAAAAAGTAAGTATGGATGCTGGGAGAATCCTGGAAAGGGGCATTTAACCCAGCGAGGTCCCCAAGTGATGAGTCAGAGAAACCAAGTAGAAAAGGGGGAGAAGATATGTTCCCATAGTGCTGTAGCCCTGTGAACTCAGAGGGAAGCCTGCCAGGGCTTGGCGACACTGGGGGATGGATCCGCATCCAGTCTGGTGGGATAGAATGAAGCAGATGGTGAAGGGAATTATGAATTACTTGTGGGCAAGAGCTAGACCTTATTCATCTCTGTATTCCCATCTCCTGAGGTTTCATTGACAATCTGTTTATTTTATTGAATTAATTTCTCCAGCTAAGGAATTTCTTCCTTTATTACAATGCCCACTAATACTCCCTGAGAACCGCATTGTCTTAGATGTTTCTGCTGTATCTGCCAGCAGGGACATAGAGCTAGCCATACGGTAGGTATTAAATCACCAGCCCCAAGTTAGTCTGACTGCTGGCCGACAATTTAGGCTGCAAACACATAAGCCATTGCTCTCTAGTTGCCTCCAAGGAAACCCCATTTGCTTCAAAGATGGGGTGGTCCAGCACAGATGGAGGATGTGGGTCCCTGTCCCCTGCCCAGGGAATGGGACAGGAAGCATGTCTTCTAAGTCTGTGTGTGTGTGTGTGTGTGTGTGTGTGTGTGTGTGTGTGTGTGTCTGTGTGTGACTGGAGTAGAGGTGGGTTTGAGACCAGATCAGGATAGGGAAAAAAAACATGAAAAACAAAAAAAAACACAAAACTTCCCTGTCTTTGGACATGTTTGCATGAAGACATGATCCTGGGTCCTAGGTCATGTTGTTAATCTACCACATCAACTATGGAACCACCTACATGTGAACTTTCAGATAAGAGAAATACTGAACACCCCCACTTTTAAAGTCCACTTTTAGTTGTGCAATTTGTCACCAAATTCAGGAGTAAGAGATTAAAAACTGTACACCTCCATGTGCCCTCTTCCCAAGCACTACGGTCTTAATAGCAAATAAATTGATTTCACAAATAACCCACAGGGCCAATCTGCCAAAAGAATCCTGCCATCCCAAAGACACGAAGAGACAGCATCTCCTTACCGATGGTGAGTTCATAACGCTCTCACTCAGCCCTGAGCTAGGATTGTATCAACACGACATTGGTTTTCTTTAAGTAAAAATTATGGCTATCAGTGGAGAAAAAAATGCCCCACAAAATCTCAACTGACATTAATTTATGCACTGCTATATTTACCAATAAATATTTTACACTATTTAGAAGAATAACACAAAGCCGTTATCTCACCCACAGTAATAATAAATGAGCAATTAAAGAAGGCAGGATGTGATGTGCCTCGATTTTCCTTTAATGATCCTTTTAAATGAATCATTGAGTAATCCCCTGTTGTTTAAGACTTTCCTATAAAAAATGGATCTGCCAAGCTTTCTGGGAGAGGCAGGCAGTTGGAAGAACAAACAGTGTCTTTCACAGACTGTGAGGTTTTGAATTGCAATTTTCTCATACACTGTTTGAAATTTGTCGCTCTCCTGCTTTTAAATTTTCTATGTCTCCCTGTTGCCTTTCTCCTCCTGCCTCACTGTGGTATGAAAATAAGACCCTTCACATCTCTCTGCCTGGGGGGGGCTCATCTCCAGCCTCTGCCCCCAGTAGAGTACTGAACACACCAACTACGCAAGACCAGTTACTTTGCCCAAGAGCATCATGGGTACCTGTGCCTTCATCCTGATGCTGCTACTTAGTACCATTTCTCCTTCTTTTGCAAAGCACATTTAAATTCCCAGCTCCAGTTCCCTCCCATCTAATTTTCCCAGCTAACCTGCTTTCCCAGTATTCATTACTCACAACTGCCATGCATATCTGCACACAGTGATCACTGCACAACTCCAGGGATGCCCTTCATAAAGGCTATAACATGATGGTGGTACCATGCCGGGCCTCTCCAAGAACAGAAGAATTTCCTGCATGCTTGTTTCTGACAACACTTTATTCATAACTTTTATTACAATTCTTACTAAACCCTGTCTATTTTCCTACCTCCCTGTTCTGGTTGTCTATACTGGGGTCACAAACTATCCTAAAATGTAATGGCTTAAAATAGCAGCCTTTTAATTTTATCTCTTGATAGTGTGTGTAGGAAATTTGTGCGGGGCTGGGCTGGGAGATTCTTCTGAGGTCTCCAAGTGGCATTCTACTGCCAGACACACTGGTCTGGAGGGGCTATGATTTTTTTTGTTTTTTCCTGTAGTACTGGAGACTACCAATGGTCATTGATAGTCTCCAATGGCATTTACCTCTGAACTACACCCCCAGCCCTACTTTTTTTTTTTTCGTTTGAAACATAGTCTTGCTAAGTTTATGAGGACCTCACTAAATTGCTGAGGCTGAGCTCAAACCTGTGATTCTCCTGTCTCAGCCTCCCAAGTACTGAGATTGCAAGTGTGTGCCACCACACCTGGCTGATGCTTCTAGTCATTTAAAGTGTGGAAAAGATGGCTGGAGAACTTGGGTCACTTTAGACTGTTAACCAGAATGTCCACATATGTCCTTTTCAGTGGAGGAGTTGTAAGGTACTTAAAATTCTTACGTGCCAGCTGGCTTCCCCCGAACCAACTTTCTAGAATGGTGGAGAAGTCTAAAACATTCTTTCGACTATGCCTCAGAAGTCCAAATGTCACTCCTGTTGCATTCTATCAGTTAATCAAGTCACAGAGGTCATCCCAGATTCAAGCAGAGGTGAATTAGATTCCACCCCTCAGTTGAAGGAGTAGAAAGGAATTTGCAGCCATTTTTAACTTCCCATGTTCCCTTTAAACCATGAGCTCCTCTACAGCAAGAATTTTATCTCATTTCTCTTAGTATGCCCAGAACTTACCATGGGAACTTGCACAGAGTAGGCACTTAGGAAACTATGGAATGGAATTAGATAGGATGGGATGAGATGGAAACTCAATGTACAATCTGCCAGAGCCTTGCTACCCTTTCTCCCTAATGCCACAATTTACCTTAAAATATGTGCCAGTGAGAGCATGGCTACGGATGTTTACCAGGTGCCCATCTCAACTTTTCTGCTCACCTAACAACTGACCAAGCAAATAAGGAATGCCTATTATGGGCCAGACACAAGTTGATAAATATCATCACAAACTTAAAGCAGAGAGTAAAGAAGCATCCTGTGCCCCTGCCCTCAATTTTCTCCACAAATGTAGCCCCAGCTTTACTGAACTGGGCAAAGGAAGCCCATTTCCACTGCACTGGGAGAGGCACCCCTGAAATCACTGAAAGAGAATGGGTATGCCCTGCTGCTTTGGTCCCACAGGTCAAAAGAACAAACCTGTGGATTTCTAATTCCTGGTCTGTAAAGAATAAGACAGAGCCTCTTCCAGACTCATGAGCCAAGAGCACAGGACACAGTTCAGAGCCCGAAAAAGCCATATTGCCAAAAATAAATTTGTTCTTCCAGTCATGCAATTTGAACACGCACTAGAGATGGTCCATTGGTTAAATAAAAGACATTATTAAATTTGGAGTTAGTAATGAATGACTGAAGGGAGCACTAATCACAGACTTCAATTACCAGAAATGGTTATAATACCAAAAGCGGTGACCAGCCCGTCTCTTGTCTTTACACAAGAGGAAACAGGCAGTAACCACATGATTAGAAATTTAGTTTAGTTAGAAGGAAAAAATCTACTGTCAAGGTTGAAGTGAATTCATAAGAAAGAGGTGTTTTAAGAGTATGGACTGGAAAAACCTAGGAATAAAATGAAATGACTTTTGTTTCAGTGTTATGGGGTTGGAGTGGAAATGGCGGGGCAATGGAAGTGCCATATTAACAGAATATGGTTTTATAATATAATGTTAAAAATAAAATAAATGACATAAAATGTCTTCTGGCTGCAATGTCTTAGATAGGACCTGGAAACTGAAATCACCTCATGAGGATCTTTCCTCATTGTTCTCTGGCCCTGGAAGTTGACAAATGCTCCAATCATATCTTAGGTCTTGACCATTATGACTATCCACAATCCTCTTCCTAGTTAACAAAGGATGTTCATGGTCCGGCATGTTGAGGGTAAAGATGGTATGTGGTCTATTTTTGGTGAGCACATATTATGTCCCAGGTTCTGTGCTAGGCGCTGGGACTACCATGAGTTGCATAAACATACACAGTCCCTGTCTGCACAGAGTTTACAGGTCTGCTGGGGAGGCAGATACTATTCACGGTCACCCAGACATGTGTCAAATTGCAGGTGGAATAAGTGCCCAGGTATATCGTGCCACACAAGCATAAAATAGAGGTATATGACATGAGTCAGAAAAGAGTTCTCTTAAGAACTAATGAGACAAGCTGAAGGATAAGCAAGCATTAATTGGATTGGCAGAAGATGGGAGGGAAAGAAGCTCTGGGCAAAAAGAGGGGAATGTGCTAAGTCCTGTGGCTGGTGAGAACATGAAAAAACTGGAAGACATAAAGAATGTCACTGAGGCTGAGGCAAAGAGAGGGAAGCAGGAAGACAGCAAAGGGAGGAGGTAGTTAAAAGGATGTACATTTAGGCCATACTTGGTGGGGGGGTTGAGATAGGAGGATCACAGATTCAAGGCCAGCCTCAGCAACTTAGTGAGACTCTCTTTCAAAATAAAAAATAAAATATGGCTGTGGGTATAGCTCAGAAGCAGAGTGCCCCTGGGTTCAATTTGAAGTATATAAACAAATAAATAAGGATGTACACATGTACATTTAATTTGCAGGTCTGCTTTTACACTTTACACTTGTTTTCATAACCTCTATAACATTCAACTTCTTTACTCACAGATGTTTGCCTAATAATTGTGCCTCCTGGATCCAATTGTAACTCACAGGTACAATTGAGTTGAAAATACCATAGCAGATGTAAAAATGTGTATCTCGCTGCCTGGGTCATGATAAACACTCAAGAAAATATTGGTAAGTAAACGTATGCCATTACCATGCTAGACAAAAGGTGAATAATCAAAAAACAGGTCGGAAGATCCTTAGAGATATGTCGTCTTCTGGAATCAATTTTCCATTCAGGTCATGATGTTCCCAATTTAGCAGAATGATCTTAAGGGAAGGGGAAAGGAAACAGACATGTGGAGAGGGCGAGGTTGCATCCTCAGGCAGAAACAATTTGGAATCCTCTGCTTTGTCAACAACACCCAGCCCCACTTGTTGCCGTGCAGTAAATGGTGAAGTCTCCCAGTCGTAATAATAATAATGACGGCAATCAACAGCATCCGATCCCTGAAAGGTTCTCTGATTTCTTTTAAATGGCACTCATTGGGAAGCAGGCTCCCGTCTCTATTCTAGGAAGGCTGTGATGTCTCTCCAAAGCACAGTTGACAAATTATAGCCCAAAACTTGTGGGTTAGAATTAAGGATGACTGAAAAGAAGTGTCAAACAGTTTTCAGCTTTTCTGAATGGATTCTAAGCACAGCAAGTAAATAACGCTTCCAGGTGCCTACCACCAATGGCTCAGCACCAACGTGGAGGAAGCAGGTTGTAACCTTCTTGATCCAAGGCTGCCACTCACTGCCTTGATCGTCTCTGGATCCTCGGCCTCCAAATAATGCAGGAACAATTCAAAGCAGCCAGGATAGGCAGGCTCTGCCCTGCCTCTGTGAGGCCACTGAACCAACCACCTCTCAGGCACCTGCATTCCCAAAACACTGAGAAGATGACATTCCCTGAGGCCTCCTCTCAGTTAACTCTTAGCGAGACTTTTAAAGCTGAACTATGTGTCCCTGGTGAAATGTCCCAGTTCAGCGACTCCTGTAATCTTATGGATACTCTGCCACTTGGGTACTCTCTAAACTAGTAGGTAATGGTCTTTCCTTAACCCAATCTAGAAAGTTGTCTTTCAGAAATGTACTGTACAATTTGAGGGTTTAAAAAAAAATAGACATCAGGACATGAATTGGCATCCTATACAGTCAACAATATTATAATTATTGCCATTTGAGAGTCTACTCTGTTTCGGACATCATTTACTGCTTAATCCTCAAAACAAAATCATCGTCTTGCAATTTAGCTGTGATTATTCCTATTGTACTGATAAAAAAAATTGAGGCCAAGAGAAGCTGAATAATTTGCTCACAAACTGAAGTAACTTTCTTCATATTTTATGAGCAGAATTTCAAGACCTAGTGAATTTGGAATAAAAAATTAGGACATTCTAAAATAACCAAATTAATATTTCTCTCATGAAAACATCTTGAACCAAAATCCAAACTGTGAGAATTTTAAAACATGTCCATAAATGTTCTGTCATGCCTACCACCAAGAAGTGGGATCTATGCTCTATGCCCCCTGCCCTTGACATCTTGGCCAATCTTAGTAACTCTCTTATTACCAAATAGAAGGTAATGGAAGTGATGCTGGTTAACGTTCAAAGCTAGGTCACAAAAAGCAATGCAATTTGACCATTAAGAAACAGACACCAGGCCACTGGGATACTGGCATCTGAAGCCCTGAATCTCCATGTAAAGGATTGACTATCTTTAGGCAGCCAGGGTGGAAGAGAGCCCAGACCATAAGGAAAGACCCATATGATGCCCCAGCAGACAGCCAATTAAGCCATCAGCTGCTTAGGGATCACTTGATATTGGCTATCAGTCACAAGAGTGAGCAGTCTTAGATGTTCAGACCAGTGGAGGCTTCTGATAGCAAGGACAGCAGCCCTACACAAGGAGTCCTTTCCAAATGCCTGACCCACCCAATTGTGAGAAAATGTTTTTTTAAGCCACCGAGATTATGATAATTTCCTACACAGCCATAATAGCTAGAATGCAAACCTATCTCAATAGCAGATCAGTAAAAAGCATTGAAAATTTGATTTCTAAAAACTGAACGACAATAAAATAAAAATCCCTCTTCTCCTTTTTCTTCTCTTTTTTCTCTTCCTCCTCCTCCTCCTCCTCCTCCTCCTCCTCCTTCTTCTTCTTCTTCTTTTCCTCCTCCTCCTCCCCCCTCCTCTTCCTCCTTCTCCTTCTTCTTCTTCCCCTTCTTCTCTCTCTGATCTAGACCAAGCAGTTAAACCGCAAATCTCGGAAATAATTCACTTCATCTCTTACTCAGTTATTGATTTTTGCAAGAGACAACATGATGAAGAAAATAAAGAAACATCAGACTTGGAGGTGGTAAACCTAATTTTAACTCTAATTTTTCCATTTCAGCTTCAGATAAATCATTTACCTTCCCTAGAACCTAAACCCCCATTTGCTCTTTTCATGCTTCAGCTATAGCATTAAGAAAAGATGATTTCTCAGGCACCTCCCAGTGTGTGTGTGTGTGTATGTGTGTGTGTGTGTGTGTGTATGTGTGCGCACACATGATTTACTGAGGATTGAACCCAAAGGCATTCTACCTCCAAGTTACATCCCCATCCCTTTCTTAAAATATATTGAAACAGGGTCTCTCTAGGTTGCTGAGGCTGGTCTTGAACCTTCAATCTTCCTGTCTCACCTTCCCAAGTACTAGTGTGCACCACCGTGCTTGGCCCCTTCCAGTTCTATGACCTAGTGACAACCCAGTGACATTCTATCATGTCAGACTGGAGTCCATTGAAGAGCTCAAGCTATGAGGCCAACTTTCTATGTTTAGTAGTGTAGGCCAGCAGTGACTACTGAGTGTCAGACTCTGGAGAAAAAAAAAAAAGAGAGAGAGAGAGAGAAATGTGGGAGATAGTAATAGAGTGTTCATCTTTTAGAAACATGTCCAAGAGCCTCAGAGAAGAGGTTGGTGCCCTCAGGCAGCGCACAAAGCTCCTTCAAAAGTACGTCCCAGCTTCCAGAATACACAGTGTGTGAGACATGTGAAGAGGCCAGTACTTGGGAGGCTGAGACCAGAGGATCCGGGTTTCCGGCCAGCCTCAGCTACTTAGTGAGGCACTCCACAACTTAGCAAGACCTTGTTTCAAAATAAAGAATAAAAAATAGGGCTGGGGGTGTAGCTGGGAGGTAGAATGTCCCTGGGTTCAACTCCTAATTCCACAAAAAAAAAAAAAGAGGCCAGTCTCATCTTCAGGTCCATAGTTCCTGCCCTTCCCCAAACACTAACCTCTGCTGACCATTGTGAAAGAAAGCACCATGCCATTTTCACCTTTTGAAAAGGCAATCTACATTTTGCAGATTTACCTGTTTAGTTCTCGTATGTTGGGCAACAGCCTCTAGGGCATGAAAACATCCATCCCAGCATTCATCTTCCAACTTGACAATTTTCTATTTTGGTCTTTCTGTCCAACCTGCTCATACTCTCTCCACATGTCCAGTCTGCAACTATCTCTACAAAAGGATCTCTCCGTGAGTTTGCTTACAGTAATGTAGGGTTTCTCAACCTAATCACTATTGATATTTTGGGCCAGATAATAATGATTTGTTGAAGAAGGGTAAGAGGAGGTGTCCCACACACTTTAAGATGTTTAGCAGTATCTCTGGCCTCCGCCACTGGAAACCAATAGCATCATCATCTCCCATCCACCCCTCTCTTAACACTACTGTGACAACCAAAAATGTCTACAGACAGCCAGATGTGGTGGCACACACCTATAATCCTAGTACTTGGGAGGCTGAGACAGGAGGATCGCAGGTTGAAGGTCAGGCTCAGCAACTTAGGTCCTCAGCAACTTAGTGAGATCCTGTTTCAAAATGAAAAATAACAGGGCTGGGGGTGTATCACAGAGATAGAATACCCCTGGTTTCAATCCTCAGTACTACAAAAATAATGTCTATAGACATTGCAAGATGCAAACTTGTCCCCTAATTGAGGAACACTATACTAATGCATTAAAAACTGACACCTATGTAACATGATATCCATCCCAGTGTATATAATGATATAAATCAAGTGAATAAAAGTCTCCTTGCCTCAGGGATCAGTGAAAGCCAGGACACAGAGATATTTTGGGGTCTGGAATCTTGTAGGGCCTCCCATAAATTATTCTTCTCAGACAGCTGAGACAAATGCCTACTAGTCACTTTCACTTGAAGCCAAGACTAGATTTTTAGATCAAGCATATAATCAATCAGACACACACACACACACACACACACACACACACACACACATACACACACACTTTTAAATGACAACCTAACTGAATTTAGCACCTTTTGTTCTATAGACATATCTACTGTCTACTCAACTTCTTGAAAATAAATCAACAATCAGTAATTAATTTGATGGTGTGAGCTTTGGTCTACCATGAGATGTTACTTTTGAATTATTATTCATTCATTCTCCCTTTGCAGCTATTGGTTCTGTTATATTGAAGGAGAGCAACCCCCATATCCTAGAAGGCAAAGACTAGTATTTCCTTTGTGTTATTGCTGATATTCTTCTTAATTTTCTCATGATTGGCTGAGTTATTGAAAGCACTGTGTTAATATATTTGGCAGATATTTATGGGGTGACTATTCTGTGTCAAGGACGGGGATACAGTTGAAAAATAGGGCTGCAAGGTCTCAGTTCTCAGAAACTTCAGTATAGGAAGCATTTTCTCAACTAATGTTTGGAGTATAAGATTAGTAGATATAACTTCATATGCCTCAGTTCCCTTTATTCTGCTACATGAGTAAATTGCTTTCTCAACCTTAATAAATGAGCTCTTTTGGTGAGGGAGATAGAAGGAAAGAGAATATGGATAAGTTAACATAACTTATATGGAAAGTTTCTGTCTCCATTACTGAGGCCTGAACACTGTGAGGTTGGGTTGGGTGAAAGGATAGGGTATCACCAGATGAGAAAGGAAACTTAGCTCAGAGATTGATTCTCTGCTCCTGAGGATTCACCTCCCTCCCAAGTTACTCAAATAGTAAGCTATTTAAGAAGACAAAAGCATTGGAGATGACTCTGGAATTCAAATCTTTGCCATTACAAGAGATTAATTGGTAAATAGATGAGCAAGTGTGAAAAGTATACGTGTTAGTTAAAAGAATGTTACCAACTGTATTAGCTCTTTTGTCACTGTGACTAAAATACCTGACAGGAACAACTTCAAGGAGGAAAGATTTATTTTGGCTCACAGTTTCAAAGATATAGGCCATGGTCAGCTGACCCCAAGGCAGAAATATCAGGGTAACAGGGTGTGGTGGGAGAAAGCTGCTCAGCTCATGGCAGTCAGGAAGGAAAGAGAGAGAGGGAGGGCGAAAGGGAAAGAGAGAGAGATGAAGAAAGAGGGGGGTGCCAGGGACAGATACAATTCTCCCCCAGTGACCCACTCCAATCATGTTCTCTTGCTGTACTGGGGACCATGCTGTCAACACATGAGCTTTTGGGCCACATCCAGATTCGAACCATAACACCTACTATAATAAATACCCAAATAAAAGTAGGATAATGTTATAATATAATATACTATAATAAATAACAACCCAAAAAAAAGATATGAAGAGGGAACTTATTTTTAAATTCACGTAGTCCAAAAAAGATATTCTTGATTGATTGATTGACTGGTTGATTGATTGACTGGTTGGTTGGCATGACTTCTATAATAGTACTTCAGAAGCTCAGGTTTTATAGTTCTTCTTTTCCCACATGTCCTCTAAGGTCAATATGTTTATCTGCCTGAAATGAATATGAAAAAATATATAGAGGATGTCTCAAAGTTGTTTTGTTTTGTTTGAGGGGGGGTCAGGTCTGAAAGTGGCATATGTTTCTAATCTCATTTCATGAACCAATATTGTCATATATTTATACATAACTATGAAAGAAGATGGAATAAGTAGCCCAGCCAGTTAAAAGATGAACAAATTGGTTTGGCAGAGAGTGGACATAGCTCTGCCATAGTAGAATTTTCTCATCTTCTACTTTGAGTTGCCCACAGGGTATAATTCCCATCCTACCATGTAAGGTCATCATTTTCCAATTTATTTCCTAAATGAGCAAACATTTTGCTCCTGAAAGATTGTCTTTGCTATAGATCACACCTTCTGGAGGATCAAAATCCTCAACTAAGCAAAATATTATATATGATGAAATACTAAGCAAAATATTATATATGGTAAAATCTTAAACAGTAGCAAGAAAGAGTTAACATACCACCCAACATATGGCTAAGGATTAAAATGCAAAGCCCCTCTGTTTCTAAGTCCCTTCATGATCACAATAGTAGTAGTAGTAGTTAAGGTCAAATAAGTCATAACCAGACATTAAGAATTTCTAGGGTCATTCCCTTGTTTGAAGACCAGATTATTGGGGAATATTTCAGAAAAATACTTGCAATACTCATATTTGAGTTTCTATGAAAAGAGATTACCCAAACTTTTGGTATAATATGGACTCCTCATGAAGCACTTCTCAGAAGTGTTTCAAGTCATATCATGAACTTCTTGGGCCAGATGACCCATACCAAGCACCTCCAAGGAACCTCAACTACGATTTCCATTCCAACAATTCTCATCTCCGAAGCAAAATGTTCCCTACCAAATATATCCAGAAATCTCAGTGCTATGTGGCCAGCTGCAATGCGAATTTGTTGCAAGATTTTTTATATTAATTATAACCACAGTGAAACAGCTAAACGGAAAGCAGATTGGGAAATAAATTAAGCATCCTATTCATCATTCCAAATTCCCTGTGACTTCATTTCCAGATCATCCAAAGACCACAGTATCAGTTAAACACATTTCTCATCTGCATTTCTGTTACAGGTCCTGTTGACCACTTCTTCAGTGAATGAAGATGTTCAAAATTTAGTCGTGACTAGATAACATGTATGAGGGTGTTTCGTAAAACATTCTCCTAGAGAAGTCTCATTCCTCACCAAAAAGTTTACATAGACTCTATCATGTATCTATGAATATACTAGATACTTCCTTGAGAATGTAAACATCCCATCCTGGAGCTACAAAGACAGATATGTTACCTTAAAACTTTGCCGGGGACACTGTGCCTACTTGAAGTGGATTGCTCTTGGTTGCCAATAATTTTACACCTGGTTCTTCAATCACCCAAACTAGATTCCATGAAGTGAGAAAACAGATGAGAGTAAACTCATTTTATGTGAAGATAACACTGAATACAAACATATTTGTTTTTTCTATAGCTCACACCCATAAAACCAAAGGACTTCAGAAAATCAATATTAGCAGGCTGGGTTGTAAAATTAATGAGAGTTAAGAGATTAAATAAATTGAATCATAATAGGAAAAAAAAGAGCTTCCAAGGGTGGAGGTGTTAGTTCCACTGTAGATCAAGGCTTTAAGGGTCAAAGATTATAACAGGACACTGGGAGAAAAATAGTCTATTAAAAGATTCAGCAACCAAACCTGGAATGCTTGGCAATTAGCCAGTTAAGTCACAATTTTAATAGTCCAGTGTCTGCAGCTGTGTAGGATCACATAATCCATAAAGAGGACATCAGACAACTCTCTCATCTAATTGTCAAAGCTGAATTCCAAGAAACAAGGAGAACTCAATGAGCTCTTAGTTCAATGCTCCTACTTAAGGAGTATAATTTTGCTTCATTTTTCCTTTCTGGAATTCAGCTTTATTTTGAATGGTTAAGTAAATGTCATGATGATAGAAGTTGCTTTTTTTTTTTTTTTTTCGGTACTGGGGATTGAACTCAGGGGAATTCTGCCTCCGAGCTACACCCCCAGCCCTATTTTTTATTCTTTATTTTGAAACCGAGTCTCACTAAGTTGCGGAGTGCCTCACTAGGTAGCTGAGGCTGGCCGCGAACCCGGATCCTCTGGTCTCAGCCTCCCAAATGCTGGGATTACAAGAGAAGTTGCTTTTAATTTTGATCCTTTCAATGAATCTGAGAGACATGGCTGGGACTAACACTCACAACCTAGGCATCTCCTTGCCTAGGTTGAAGAAAGATGAGAAATTCACCAAAAAGTGCAATAATAGAGAGTCATGACTACTTGGCAGAATGTCCACTTATCTTTCTATTCATCATTCTATTGGGTGTTTATTTAAACTGTTTGAAATTAATTAATACATTGAGCCATACATGAGAGGGTTTCAATGATGCCATCAGTATAGGAATTCTCAAGCCAAAAAAACACAACAACATTGATACATTATCTCAATGAAGTCCAAACTGACTCAGTGCATGAGGATGGCTATCGGCAATCAGAAATAGGAGAGGAAATGAAAATCTAATTGTGAAAAATTTCATTATGGGAATAGAGTTAATAGAGATGGACAGTGAAGAAGTGGAAGGTTCTTTCCAAATGCAGGCAAAAGTTCTTTTGGGGAACCCTGGATGCCCCAATTTCAGGGTGGAAACCTCTTCTAAAAACCTTAGGAATTATTTCTAACTCTGTCTTAAGCTTTGACTCTCATCTTCTTGACAGAAGTCAATCAACTATGTAAATAAGACACAGACGCACCATGATTGAAAACCAAAGTTCTCTCTCACCAGGCATATATGGATTGGCCAGGTAAGCAAAAGCAGAGAGCCTTCAATCAGTCAGAGATGCTATGAAGACAGTATTGTGCTTTGAGGGATGTTTGGCAAAATTAGTTCCAAAGCCCTTTTATTAATTTCTCCACAAAATAAAGTCTACCATTTAAACATCATCAGTTTTATGCCCACCTACCAAGAATAATTATAAGTATGTCTTGCCATCATATAGACTCTTGTGAGTAGTTTAACACATAATTAGGTTAAGCCTTGTGGCTTTCTCTGATTCTTAGAATCTCCATGGTCAATTGTCAAGCAATTGATGATGAATTACCACTCTAACCACTTACTCTTAAGAAACATATTCAGAAGTCTAGAGTTTGAGCCACATGATTGGAAGTATAAGCATTGTTTGTGAAGAACATACCGATTTCCTTTAAATTATCTAATGGGTCAGGTTGTTGTGGTACATGCCTGAAATTTCACTACTTGGGAGGCTAAGACAGGAGAACCACAAGTCCAAGCCCAGTCTTAGCAACTTAGCAAGACTTTCAGTAACCTAGCAATACCTGTTTCAAAATAAAAAGGGCTGGGGGTGTAGCTTGGAGATATAATACCACTGGGTTCAATCCCCAATACCCCCCCAAAAAAAACTACCTAATGCATCAATATCAGAAGCATGGACTAAGTCCATTAAGAAAATGAAAGAGAAAAAAAGTCCTTGAAATTTTTCAATAAACTTTTTGTTGTTGTTTATTTTGTTTTGGAACTGAGGATTAAACCCAGGAGCAGTCTACCTTCAAGTTCTACTCCCAGCCCTAATATAATATATTTAATATTATATATATAAATATATATTAAAATATATATTTAAATTAAATATATATTACATATAATAATTATATATTACATATTATATATATTTTAATTTAAAATAATTTTAAGTTGACAGAAAAGTTGCAATGAACACAGAAAGTCCCTGTACACCATCACCCTGTTTCTTTACTTGTTAACATTTTCCAATAGCAGGTACATTGTTTGAAACTAAGAAACCAGAGCTGGGTGTGCAGTTCAGTGGTAGGGTGCTTGCCTAGCATTCATGAGGCCCTGGGTTTGATCCCTAGCACCATAACAAACAAACAAAAAACACTAAGAAACTGATACTAGACATTATTGTTAGCTAAACTCTAGACTTTCTTGGAGCTTACCAGATTCCACAGTACCGTCCCTGCCCTGTTCCAATATCTCCTTCAAGTTACCACATTGCATCTAGTTGTCAGGTCCTCTCAGTTTCCTCTGTGACAGTTTCTCAGTAATTCCGTTTTACTTTTTCATGACCTTGACAGTATTAAAAATTAGTGAAAAGGTATCCTGTAGAATGGCTCACAATTTTGGTGTGTCTGCTTTGTTTTTGTTTTTGTTTTCTCTTCTTGGCAGACTGGGATTATGCGTCCTTCAGAGGTAAAGAATTCTTCCCTTTGCATATTAAAGGTGCATCATAACCCCAAGACATCACTGATGATGTCAATGCTTAGTTTATTACTTGATTAAAGTGATGTTTGCCATGTTTCTTTACTGTGAGGTTATCCTTTTTTCCTTTCCATACTGTTTTTTTTTTTTTTTTTTTTTGGAAACAAGTCACTAAGTCTAGCCTACCCTTGAGAAGAAAAAGTAGAATTAAGCCATATTTATTGGAGAAGTAGTGGATCAAAGTACTCTTGGATCTAAATACATCTTTTTTTTTTTTTTTCATGGTACCAGAGATTGAACCCAGGGGCATTCTACCTCTGAGCTAGACAGCCCTATTTTATTTTTTATTTTGAAACAGGGTCTCACTAAGTCGAGAAGGGCCTCACTAGGTTGTTGAGACTAGCCTCAAACCTTCGATCCTCCTGTCTCAGCCTCTCAAGTACTGGGATTACAGGCATGCTCCACCACTCCTGGCCTGCATACATTCTTTTAGTCTTTGATGTCTGTGGAAGAAGTATGTACAGTGCAGTCAACTTTCATGGTAATACCTACCTCATCTTCCATCCTGTTTTCATCGTCACACACCGATTTCTCTGCTTGGAATGAGATCCTCCAACATTCCAACCTGTCCATACCTCTTGCAATTGTGTCAAGTAATGGACAGTATCATGTTGCTCCAAGGACTGTGTTGCCATCTGCCAGTAGGTTCTGGCTGCTGAGAGGTGAAGGGGAAGGAATTTGGAGACACTTTCTCAGAGGGAGAGGGTGCATTCAAACGCAAATGTGTGCGGTAATTACTATGATGGGCTGTAATTTTCTGACTTCCTTTTGCAAAGCAAATTGCTTTTGGAATAGAAATGTTCTCTGGCTTTCTTTCCTTCAAGTTTGGCCTTGGTATGAAAGTCCCCATTTTCAAAAAAGCCAAATTTGTTTCATTTTATCCTATAACTAACTTAACACTAATTGCACAGTGACTACATTAGACATCATTGGACTATAGCACATGATGGAAGGCAAACTCATCTGTCAACCTGAAAAGTGTAAGTAAGCCTAAGAATGTGTTCAAAGGTTAATCTCTCAGAGGCTACCTTCAGCTGGATGCAGGTCTGGACAGGGCTGCAAAATATCACTTTTATTCCTGGCTCCCAACACAGTAATCACACTTAGAAACACAAGTTCCCCTCTGAATGTATGAGAATTACCCAAATGGATCAGAATCTTAGACTTTCACTTCCTAATCTGACTGTTATCAAATGCACAAATCACCCCTACCACATGTAAATAAGGAAGTTCTATTCTTTTTTTATTTTTTTAAATATGTCTAGGGACAGAAGGTTAGCATCTCCCAAAACTCTTGCACCAACATTTGAAACTCTAATTTTAGAACTATTTAGACCTGGCTATTTCTTTGTGATTTATACATTTACACATTTGCCTAGTCACTAATTAAGGAAAATGATTAAAGTTGTCTGTTTGTTTGAGATATGAACCAAATTTAATTATAATTATTCAATCATATTAATAGCACAAATTAATGGGTTTCACTGTGACATTTCCATACATGCATATGTCATGCTTTGATTGCATCTGGTCTCACTATCCCAATGCTTTTTCCCTTCTCCCTGCCTCCCCCTCTGAGTCCCCTGAGTCCCCTTCCCCTTCCCCAATAGTTCTTCTATTTTCAGACCATCTTTTTATTTTGGTTTCCACATGCGAAAAAACATGATAGTTGGACATGGTGGCTCGCATCTGCAATCCCAGTACTTGGGAGGCTGAGACAGGAGGATTGCAGGTGCCTCCTCCTCCAAGTCCCCTGAGTCTCCTTCCCCAATAGTTCTTCTATTTTCAGGCCATCTTTTTATTTTGGTTTCCACATGCGAAAAAACATGATAGTTGGGCATGGTGACTCACGTTTGCAATCCCAATACTTAGGAGGCTAAGAGAGGAGGATTGCAGGTTCAAGGCAGCCTTAGCAAGTAGCGAGACTCATCAACCTAGTGAGGCCCTGTTTCAAAATAAAACTAAAATAGGGCTGGGGGTATAGCTCAGAGGTATAATGCCCCTGGATTCAATGCCCAGTATCACAAAAAAAGGAAAAGAAAATATATGATGCTTATATTTCTGGGTCTAGCTAATTTCACTTAACATGATAACTTCCATTTGGTAACTGAAATGAATGTATATTTTTTGCATAGAAAAATATCTGAA